>JAQIUS010000422.1:0-45424 GCA_028639655.1 Colletotrichum sp. SAR 10_66 | reverse complement strand
TATACTTCTCTATCTTTCTTTTTATACTGCTACCTAATTCTACTTTATATCCTCTATAATTATTTACTTTATAGTTTCTATCTCACTTTATATTTACTTCTTACTTTATTTTCTATTTGTTTCTTTTATTTACCTTAATATTAATCTTTTTCTCTCTGTTTAAAATAACCTTAACCTTTCTATTTTTCTTATCCTAACTCTTTTAACCTTATTCTAAATAACCTTAACCTTTCTTTCTCCTTACCCTAACTTTTTAACCCTATTCTATATAACCCTAATGTTTCTTTTTTTTTCTACTATCTCTTTTTTCTTCTATGAAAAATAATTATAACCTTTTCTTTTTTCTATAACTTAGTTTTAACCCTAACTGTAAGTCTATTATAGTATTCTATTATAGTATAGATCTTACTTCACTATAGCATTATATCTCTAACCTCTTTCTATAATATATAGCTAACCTATATATTTATACCTAATACTTCTTATTATCTATATATTATAGTTTTTATCTATTATCTTTTTATTAAACCCTACTACTATACTAATTCTATTTAGTTTATTTATATAAATTTATTATATATATTATAGTACTATATTCTCAGTTATAACTTTCTTATTTTAATTTACTTAACTCTTATATATTTAACCTCTATTAAGCCCTATATAACCTTAACGTCTAATATATATAATATAAGTCTATTATTACTTTATAATTCTTCTCTATATCTGATTTCCTTTTTATAACTCTACTTACCTTCTTTATTATTTAAACCTTTATATTTATTTCTAAACCTTAACTTATATCTATTTAGTTTAAATTCTACTTTATTTATATATTAGACCTTAATATTAAAATATAGTTAATATATCTCTATCCTCTATATATAATCTCTTTATTTAGTTTAACTAACTTAAAGTTACTATCTTCTTTTATACCTAATACTTACTCTTCTCTTTTTAAGATCTATATTAATAATTTAAAACTCTCAACCTATTTTATATTTTATAATCTATCTACTTTAAAACTTTTTTTCTAACTCTAAACTCTACTATAAACTCTTAAAATAACCCTATAATATAAAAACTCCTTTATTACTTAAAATAGCTACTTCTTATCCTCCTTTTTAACCTACTGTATTAAAAGCTAAGTTACTTTATATAAATAGCTACTCTTAACTCCTCTCTATAAAATTCACCCTCTTAGCTATATATAAAAAATATCCTAACTATTTCTTCTCTCTTTTATAACTTACACTCCTTTAGCAGCTATCTACTCTTTAAATATACTGCTTTATACTACCTTAGGAAGCTTTACTATACTAGCTGTAAATATTTTGATTAGTATGCTTCTCAGTTAGTATATTTATCCTTCTACTTAGTAGAACTACTTATTATCCTCTGTTTTACCTTCTTACTACTTATAAAACTCTTATAGAAGCCTATAGTTAAAGCAGCTAGAGAACTACTTAAGATATCTCCTACTAAAGATCTCCTACTTTATAGTTTTTATACCTTACTGCATTTATATCTACTCTATCTCTTTCTTCTTTAAGTATCTAGGAAACTTATGCTTATTATTATCCTTTACCTTAAAATATAATGTATACCTCTTATATTACTAGTAAAGCTGCATGAGAAATACTTCTATTTTGCTAGCTTTACCTATCTTCTCTATCTTAACCTTCTATTAGTTTAGCTTTATATACTTATTTAGCCTTAGAAACTCTACTTAGTCTGCTTTACTATCCTTACTAATATAGTTAAGAATAAACCTTAGCTTTAGCCTTTTTCTATATTTGCAGTAGATATTGTAAACTTCTTTGTTATCCTTATAACTAGAGTAGTTACTTCTCTTATCTATTACTTAGTTAAGAATAATCTACTTATATTTATTACTAGTGAGATACTTTTCTATTACTACTTTCTGTTATAAACTGCTGCTATTACTACTGCTGTAATATATAATAACTAATATGCTTAGCTATTTATTATAACCTATCTACCTACTCTTCTATATAAATTACTAAAGTCTTATTAGTATATTAGTATAGATTATAAGCTATATATTTAGGATATTAATATTTAGTCTTAATGCGTTTATTATAATTATAACACCTTCAGCTTTATTACTTTAATGCTATACTTTAAGCTGAGCTGCCTTACCTTCAGTTAAGTTAATATTACTAAAGAATATAGTATACCTTAGCGCTAACCTTAAATGCTCTACCTGCTTAATTAATATAGTATATATAACAGCTTTACCTTACCTACTGCTAGCTAGAAGCTTATTTACCTATTAAACTACTACTTAGTATACCTTAGCTTTAACTATATTAAGTTTCACTAGCTCTATATTATCTTTATCTTATTCTGCGCTATTAATACTACTAACGCTCTCTATATTAGCCCTCTTGCTTGCTATAACGATAGAGTATTAGATATTCTTATATATTATTACTATTTAGAATATCCTCACCTAGCTAGCCTTTAGTTATATAGCATAGAAGAAAGCTGCTTTATCTATTAGCATAAGTATTACTATTAAGTATATTATCTATATATTAAACTTATAAATTGCCTCTCTAAGCTTTTTAAGCTGCAGCTAGAAGCTTTATAATCTTTTAAGTATAATATAATATTTATTTATAATAATATAGTTTAGCGCCTACCTCCCTTCTAGCTATATAATAAAGTTTCTAAATCCTTTTATAATAGCTAACTTAGGTATAATAAAGATAATAAATACTGCTTAGTTATTCTTATAGCTTTACTACATATACAAAATAATCTCTGCTTTAATATATTACTTATATAGATCTATCTATAGTGCTATTAGTAGCGTTATAACTACTATCACTTTATTTAGTAAGCAAAATATTAGCAGTATAAATAAGACGCTCTTATTACTACCTATCCTTATTACTTATATAATTAGTATGTACTTATTAGTAATAGTAAGCACTACTTCTCTCTAGTTTCTATAGAATATTACTAAGTTATCTGCTATTATCTGCTATAGCTAGCCCTCTAAGTTAATTCTCTTTAGCTTCTTAAATTATTAGAGCTTAGCTATAAGCTATAGCCCTTTATACACCTCTATCTTTTTTTTTTTGCAGCCTATAGAACCTTATTTTAACTCTAAATCCTTAGCGCTAAAGCTTAGAAATTTATACTACTAATAGCTAACTTAGTGAAACTATTACTGCCTTACTGTAAGACTGCTGCTAAACTATATAAGCTCTTATATATAGATTATACTTACTATCTATATGCTATACTCTGCTTATAAGTCTTATAGGCTATTCTTAACTTTATCTATCCCCTCTTTTAATCTTACGCTAATATTATCTCTACTTAGCTATCTGAACAACTTATTTAAGTAGCAGTTAGTAATACTAATAGTAATATATTACTATATGCTTATATTAACTTAATATCCTAGTAGTTTTATACTAGTCTGCTATATAATCTACTACACTCTATCTGTTATCTATATTTACTCCTCTTTTTACATCTAGTTACCTATATTTATACTCTTATTACTAGCTTTATCTTTATTTATATTATAATTATTACTATCTTTAATATCTATATTATTACTACTTTACTCTTCTAATTCTACTGCTATACTATTAGCTTCTAAGTCCCTCTGCTAGATAATTTTATCTACCTATATAAACGCACTATACCTACTAGCCTTATATATAATACTCTATACCTCCTGCTAGAACAGTAAGATAAGCTAAAAATACTATATAATAAGCTTATTAACCTCCTTTAGGAGATATTAGTAGATCACCTTCACCTATTTAGTTATATAGTAACCTTTATAATATACTATAATAAAACATAATATTTTATTATATATTATAATATTATAGACACCCCTATTAACTATATTAACTATTTATAGACCTATAAGCTTACTTACTTATACTAGCTATCTGCTAAATATATATAGAAGTATCTATAGTTGCTTATAGAGTTATTTAAACATCTTACTAAACTCCTATATAGCTAACAGCTAGAATAGCTAGTTTGTCACCCTATAACTATTACCTATACTGCTACTTAATCCCTAGCGTTCTATAGCAGCAGGTAATTACACTAGCTGTATAAATAGCTATCTATCCCTAGCAGAAACTTAGCTGTTGCAGTTATTAGTGAGAAATAAGTACTTAGGCTTTATCTTACTATAGTTATCTTTAATTAATAACTATAGGATAGCTAATAGTTATAACTAAATATTAGTTTTAGAACTGTTTAGTAAAGCTAAATCCTCTATTACTATTAGCTCTATAAGTAGCTCCTATATCTCTCAGACTAGCTTATATAGTGCATCTAATAGCTACCTTATTATAAACTATATCTATCTATATAATATATAATTACTAACCTAGTTAATAATACTAGCTGCTACTATATTATATTAGATATATATCCTATATATCTACATCTTAAGAATTTAATCTATTAGTATCAGCTCTACATCCTTATTATCTATCATTTACATTATAAACTGCTACATTTTTGCCTATATATATTAGAACAAACTCTATGCTATATCCTCTACTTTATTATTACCTAAAGACTTTCCTAGCTTAGTAACCTCATTATAGCGCTTAACGTAAGCCTAATAGATTACTAATATGCATACTATCTTAATAATAGCTAAGTATTTTATTATATAGTCTATAATCTAAACCTAGCTGCTATTCTTAGTAATACCTATTACTATAAAAGCGCTGAGAAGAGCACTATTATAGTCTCTACCCTTCAGCTAGTAATCTAATATACTAATAAGTATATTAAGTGCTATGCGTTCTAGCTTCTCCTGTATTTAATACTTTATCCTTATACTAACTGCTTCTGCTATCTGCTTAAATAAATCCCACACCTCTCTTTATAATAGTATTAGTTTATATAGCAGCTACTTATTATTATCTATTTCCTATATATAGAATTAGATATATAATAGACTTAGCTATATGCTTTTATATCTTACTTATATGTTATCCTCTATATAGTTATTAAATAGCTTCTTTAGTTTAATATGTACTTCTATATGCTACACCTTAAATAGTATAGCTAGTCTGATAATATTAAGAGTAGATATTACCTAAACTTAGTCTAGCATATAGTTAACTATTACCTATATCACCTAAAATATAACCTTATCTTTATTAATAAGAGCTATTATATTAAAAAGTATATTAGTATTAAGCCTTTTTAAGTATACTACCTATCTTATATAGGCTAGCTATAAGTTAGGCTTTAGTCTTTTATTAGCAATATAAATCAGCTTGTTATAGCTTATCTTCATATATTCTGCTTAGACTTTCTAGAGATCTTAAACGTAAGTAACTACCTATTAAGCTAAGCTTCTACTTAGAGCGCTTTATAGAGAGTTATTAGCTGTTTATCCTTAAGCTACCTCAAATTATTACTTACTACGCTAAGATATATAGAATCTCTAATATTATATACTAACTATCTACAGTACGCTCCTAACCTTACTTACCTAGCCTCTTATATTACTACCTCTCTTTTAAGTATTAACCTATCTATATTTCTTATAGTAATAAGCTTAGATCGTTTAAATCTACTAGTATATAAAACTATATATATTATAATAAATTCTGTTTATAACTAGTAGCATAATATAGGGAATCAGCTCTATTATAGGGGCTAAATACTAGATATTACTAAGTTAGTCCTAAGTTTAAATAATTCTATAGATTCTTATTATATAGGCATATATATTATTTCTCTCTACTAGTTTTAAGAGCAGATACTACATTCTTAGATGCAAAGCAACTTCATCTATAACAACTACATATTAATATTCTTTATATACTATAAGCAAGAAGTTAGTAAGAATCATAAATAGATCTATAGCTTAACCCTAACTTAGAGTGTAATTATAAGCAAAGTTAAAAGTTATTTATATTTTCTAGCAGAAGAACGTCAAAAATATCTTATTTAACCCTTTTAACAAAATATACTAACTATTAGGTTACTATAGGTTACTATTAGAATAAAATTTATAAATTTAATAATTTAATTAGGTTAAAATAAGCTAGCGCTAGTATTATCTAGATCATAATGTCTCCCTAGAATGCTTATATAAGTTAGTAGTCAATAATACTATTATTAATTAGTCCAAACTAAATAGGTTACTATTAGCAGTTTAAGATCATTCAAACCTAGATTAAATATTTATTAATTTAATTAAGTGTTCTACAGGCTAGAAACTCAACTAAAAAGAATACCTCACTGTTATCTCTAAGTGCATCTATTATATAGACATTTTAGGCGTAGAAAGTTTAATAAATAATACTCAGCAAGATTTTAATAAATCTTACCCCTAGTCTTTACAGACCTACTCTTTTTTAGGTAGTAGTTTTAATAAATAATATAATTATTCATTATTGCTAGTATGTTAGGTTTCTTATTTATATAGTAGTATTATATTCTCTCCTTACTACTAGCTCCTTATTTCTAGTTATTATCTCCTCTACCTAATAGATATTATAATCTATTTCTACTTCTAATAAAGCTATAAATATCTTAAATAGAATACTTAAAGCTTTTAGTTTCTTATAGTTATAGTTTTAAAAGGCGTCTATATAGTCTTCTTAATAGATAATAAATACTATACTCTTTAGGATATTATTTTATAATAGGATAGATAGGAATCCTATTTTCTAAAAAAGAGTGAGGTAACTATATAGATCTTTAGGCTTATTAGGGAAAAGTATAGTAGTTAAGAGTAAGAACTTTTTAAATTATATTAAGATTATATTAGTATAACTCTTAGTGTTAATTATCTAGTAGATTAAATAAGCTTTATTACTAATTATAATATTATTAGCGTTAAGAGTTAGGTTAAGGTGGATTATTTTTATATATATAGTTTTATAGTTTAGTCTATCCTTAAGATTATCTTCTTTATTAAATAAGGTTTTAATCTCTTTTAAACTATCTATTTTACTATTAGCTTTAGCTTAGAGGAATTTTATAGCCCTCTTAAGGTAGCTATTAAGAGTGTTAATTAGTATAATAATAAAGGTTAATAATATCTTAAGATTATATTCCTTAAACTTCTACTTCCTTTATAGCTTAGCAAACCTAATATAGCCCTTAATAGTGCGTTTTTTATAGTTTATAGGTGTGTTATTTTTATTCTAATATAGTATATAAATATTAATCTTATTACTAAAGAATTTATTAATAGGATTAAAATTCTAATTGAAGGTAGCTATAAGATATATCTAATAGGATAGTTTAAACTAGTAATCTAAAAACTTTTTAAGGCTTATTAATACTTCAGCTATTATATTAACTATAGCTTTATACTAAGTATAGATATTAGTTAATATCTTCTTAGTACTATATTTATTAGTTATAATTCTACTATAGATAGAATATCTTATTAGCTATCTTATAACTTAATTAGTATCTATAAGGGTTAGTAAGAATTTAAATTAAGTTTAAGATTTATAAATAATAGGATTATAGATAAAGGAAAGCATTTTAAGATTTATAAATCTATTTAAATCTTATTTATAAATCTTAAATAGAGTGATATTAGACTACTTACTAATAATCTAATAGAGATAAAGTATAATACTATCTATAAGTTTATATATCTAAAATTTATCCTAAGTATTACTTTTAATAAAGGAAACTTATTTATATATAGTGAGAATATCTTTATAGATTAAGATAGTTACTCTAAGGAGCTAGTACCCCTTAATATTATTCTTATAGTCTTCTTCTTTAATTTCAGCTTTAATCTTACTTTATTATAGTAATCCTAAAAGGATTTTAAGCTTAGTCTAAGCTTCTAATACTTATATATACTAGGTAACTTACTTATAAGTAACTATTATTTCGCTTTTATCCTAAGCGATATAGCTAATAAGGGATAGCTAAGTATACTTCCTATTAAGTAAAGTTTTTATAACTTAGTTAATCTATATAAAGGAATAAGCTTTAGTATTATATATAATAATTTTAGTTTCTAAATTTATTATCTTAGCGTATAGCGAGGGCTTATATTTTTATCTATCTTATAGTAGTTTTTAAATCTATTTAAAAACTTAGTATAATTACTTACTATTTATAATATTCTTAATACTTTTACTCTCCTTAGAGGTTTATAAAGTCCTATTAGTATAGAGGGTTTAGTATAGCTAAAGAGCATTATTAAAATTCTATTTTTTAAGTAATTATATAAAATATTAGTAGATCTCCTCTTCTATAAACTCCCTATTAAGTCTTTTAATCCTAAGGTTATAGTTATTATAATTAGTAAGTATAGCGCTTAGCATAACATCTTCTTCAGCCTTCTACTATATTTCAGTTACTTTAACTTCAGCCTACTTCTTATTAGTAAGCTTAAGAGTAAAGTATCTAATCTAATTAATTTTTTTATCTACTATCTTTATTATCTACTTTAGGCGCTTATCCTTTCTTTTATCTTTAGTTTTATAGTAATTAAGGAAATTTTTAACAGTAATAAAGGCTTAATACTAATCTTTAACTAAATAGCCTTAGATATAATACTCTATTAGCTTAGAGATACTTTTAATTATATAGCTATTATACTTATAATAGATATTTAGAAAATAGATTAAGAAGGTGTAATATATTATAGTAAAGGTACCCTCTTATAAAACTTAGCCTTTAGGTGCTACTTAAATAGTTACTTAATTTTTAACTATATTATTATTATTTAGTCTAAAGTTAAAATAGTTATCTTTAGTAATCTACTTCTATAAATAGTTCTTCTTAGTTAACTATAAGCTTTTAATAAACTTAAAAATAATATCTTAAGAGGGATACTTTATATTTATAAGCTTTACTAATAGATTAGTAGAGGTAGTAATAATTAATTAGCTAGACTAAGTAAGCTAAACTAATATAAAATCTTATAAGATAAAAGTAATTAAAGTAGGTTAGCCTCTAATCTTAATAATATAAAGTAGTTTAAGATTTATAAATAAGAATTAAGTAACGCTTTATTTTTAAGATTTATAAACTAAAATAATATCTAATTTATAAATCTTAAAAGTAAGGTAGTAGGTTACTTACTATTTTAATCTAAGAAAGTAAAAGTCTACCTTATAAGCTTAAAGCTAAAGTAGGGGGTTAGAAGGGTTACTTAATAAGTATTAAAGTATTTAGATTTTATTATTATATAAATTCTAATAAGTACGTTTTAGAATAGTAGCTTCCTTTATCTACTCTAAAGCTTTTTATAAAACTTATCTATAAGTTTATCTCTCTCTTTACTTAACTATTCTATAAGGGGATATTTATATTTAGGTTAGAGTAAGTTAGCCTTTTATATAAAGAATTTCTAACTACTTAAGTATATAATAAGTTATCTAGATTTCTAATTATTATTAGTTATCTTAATACTATTAAATAGCTCCTTTTTATTTAAGGTAGTATTTAATATATCTAATAAACTTTAGTTTTTAAAAAGTAGTAAAGGTTAATACTAAGGTAGGTATAAGCTAGATATAACGTAAGCGTTATTACTATTAATAAATAGGATAATATAGTTTTTAATAAAGGTAAACTAATAAAGCTTATTAAATAAGTTATTATTATCTTCTTTAGAAATAAAGGTGTTACTTCTAAGTATATCTATTATTATAATATCCTTAATAATATCTTTAGAGTTAGTTCTATAATCTTAAATAAGGTTCTTAAGATAATATTTCTTAAATTATAAATTTATATAGTTTAAGTCTATATAGTTAATAGAAGTAGTAGTTTAAGTTTAAGTATTATAGCTATTATCTAACTTAAGAGCTTTTATATCTTATTAAGGCCTTTTTTATTTCTTATAGTTACTAAGTATAATCTAAAGGTTTTATTTATAAAAGTAGTCTCCTAGATAGAAGCTTAATTAAGTATCTACTATTATAGACTAAAATAGTTAGTTAGTTAGTAACCTAAAGGTTTTAATAATTAGGAATAATAAGAATAAGATTACTATTTAAGATTTATAAATAAAGCTAATTAAGTTTTATAAATCTTAAATAGAAGGTATTATAAATAAATAATAATACTTATAGATAAATAATATAACTAAGGTATTAAGTATATTAATACTTATTTAAAATTTATAAATACGTTTAAGATAAATTATAATTTATAAATCTTAATAAGTAGATTTCTAAGCTATATAGAGACCTTTACTTATTAAAGCTTACTTTAAGATTTAGAAAGCATTACTAGCTAACTTATAGATCTTATAGGGAGAGCTACCTATAATATAAAGCTAAGTAGGTTTTTAAAGAAAGTAGAAACTAAACTTACTAAGTAAGCTTTTTAAAATTTATAAATTATAAAGCTAGAGGATAGTAGCTATATATAGATTTATAAATCTATATACTAGTTCTATGAGATTTATAAGTAGTAACTATAGCTTATATAACGTTTAAGTTTATTAAGTCTAGAGGTTTAGTTTTATAAACCTTTATATAGTTTATATATTATAGCGCTATCCTAAGTAGGTTAGTATAAGGGAAGCTAGTTAGTTATTATATAATCTATTACTACTTAGTTTATAAATCTTAAATAGTAAGTATATATAGCTAGTTTAAAGATTAAGTATATTAATAATCACTAAATAGAGAAAAATATCATCTTTATATAGATTAACTATATAAAGATAAAAAGATATTTTAGAAAATAGTTAGTTTAGGTAATAAATAAATAATATAAGATTAATAGTATTAAATTAATAATATTAGATTAATAATAATAAATTAATAGTAATAAATTAATAGTAATAGATTAATAGTAATAAATTAATAGTAATAGATTAATAGTATTAAATTAATAATATTAAATTAATAGCATTAGTTTATTAATAATATTAAGTTACTTAAGTCTAAATTAGTTTATTTAATAACTAAAAGTATATATAACTATTACTCTTAGAATAAAGTAGCTAGTTTCACTAATAAAAATTTCTTTTTTTATAATACTTAAACTTATAATAAGAGTTTCTATTATAGTTTCTAATTCTATCTTTTCTTAAGTAGGATTAGAGTAGAATTCTAAACTAAGCTATATAAGTTTCCTATAAGAATATATCTACTTAAGTACTTCTAGTATAATACTATAGAATAGGATAATATAATTAATTTATTTAGAACCTACTTAATAGTTAGAGAGAGGTATTTAAGAGGGGCTACTATGCTAAGCTAGCTAGTAAAGATCTAAACTTACTTACTAGCAGCTTAAGATATATATAATTAAAGTAATTCTTTATATATAAGATATCTATATTATAAACTAAGACTTAAATTTACTATTAAAAATTTCTCTATATAGTGTTTATAAATAAATATAAGTTTTTATTATAATAATATTAATATTTAAGAAACTATAAATATTTCTGTTATTTTTATATTTAAGAATAAGGAAAAAGTCACTTTAAAAAATTATAAGTACTATAAAATTAAGTTCTTTATATTCTAAATAGTCCTATTTAACTTTAAACTTATTAGAGACTGTTTTAATAATCTTTATTCCTAAAATTACTCTACTTTACTCTTTATTAAACTTATTATACTTATATAATAGCATAATTACTTAAAGCTAAGAAGTCTTATTAACTATAGCTTAACGTTAGTAATAGTTAGAAATAAAGCAGTCTTAATAGTATTCCTAAATATATACTAGTTAGTTTGCTTAATACTAATATATATAAAGGTTTAAAAATTACCTTAAAAGTACTAAATATATAGCTACTAGTAGGAGCTACTTTAACTTACTTAGTAGCACTAATAGTAGGAAGCATACTAGTCTTTTATAGTATAAACTAAATATTAGCTATATTTATTTCTTTAGATATATTAATAGTAGTCTTTTAGTAGTAAGCTATAAAGTAAAGAGAACTTTAGCATTTAGTAGCTAGAGCTTTAGAGCGTTTAGTTATAATACTAAAAGAAGTTAAATCTTAATCTTAATAAGTAAATATATTAATAAGGCTTAATAAGTAATTACTATAAGTTTATATTATTCCTACTATATAAAATTTAATAGTTAACTATTAAGTATCCTAATAGAGGCGTCTAACTATAGCGTTATAGCTATAAGTATCTATATTAGAATTAAGAAGTATAGTAAGCGTAATATTAGTTTTAATAGTATCTCTCTATCTTTAGTAATTATAATAAATCTTAAGATATAGTTAGCTAAGGAAATTACTAAATAGGAAGATATTAACATTAAGGCTATTACTATAGTTTACTTTTAAGTAGTATAAATAAGATAGCTTATAGCTATAAGCACCTTTATACTTAATTATATAAGGAACTATATTAATAGTAATAGTTTTAATAGAGAAATAGAACTAAAAAGTGAGGTGTTAAAGATTAGAAATAAATAATCTAGAGGATCTTAAGGTATTAAGAAGTAAGATATATACTATTTATAATATTTAAAATATAAAATCTACTATTAGTAAATATTATAATACCCTCACTTAAAGCTATAGCTTCCTATTACTAATATATATAACATACTAAATTATATAAGTATTTTAGATATAGTAAGGAGATAGTATATACCTAACTAAGGATAGTATATAAGTAAGGGACTTAATAAGACCTAAATAGAGATAATAATTAGGTTAGTAGGAGCTTAAAGTAGAAGGGCTTTTAGATTAAAAAAATAATAATATAAAGGAAACTAATACTTAAGGTTAACTATAAGATATAATATATTTTATAAATAGATATCTAGTTTAAGTACTAATAGTAGTTTATATCTTTATAACTAAAGCTATATTAGCTTATTAGAGATATAATATTATTTATAAGTAGTATATATAATTAATACAGTCTTAGATTATTATTAATATCTAGATTATAATTTATATTATTAGTTTTTAAGTTTATCTCTATAGAATTATTTATTATACTACCTCTACTTAGAAGATAGTAGATATCTTATACTAAATAACTTACTTATAAAATATATAAAGTATAGCTATTTAAGATTTATAAACTAAGCGTCTACTTATTTACTATTTATAAATCTTAAATAGCTTATATAGTTAAGCTTATTTAGTGCTATTATTCTTATAATTACTAATTTCTATAGTAATCTATACTATATATTCTTATAGACTTATACTACTTCTATTTAATATATAACTTTATCTTTAGAATACTAAGTAAGAAAGCTATTTAAGATTTATAAATTAGTATATAGCTACTTTATTAATTTATAAATCTTAAATAGCTTCTATTCCTTTTCCTATTTAATTCTATTTATAAATCTTAAACCCTTTTATTACTTTCTATATATAATATATACGCCTATATTTAGCGCTTTATTAAGCGCTATAATATCTTAATTAAATTAGAAATACTATTGGATATAAAGCTTTATAGTAAAGATAGCTATAATATATTATTACTACTATCTATTAGAAGACTTTTTATTTATTATTTTAAGTTTCACTTTACTTTAATAGATAGGAGAGTAGCTTTTAATATAATAGGTTTAGTATAATAACTAGTAATTTAGACTACTATATTAAGTAATAGAGAGTAGTAGAACTATTTATATACCTAATATATAGGGTTTTTATAAGGTTTTAGTATAAGCTTCTTATTAATAGAGTTAGAACTATTACCTCTTAAACTTTTAAGCTTAGTAATTACTCTTTAGAGAACTTTATTAAGTTTATATAAGTAATTATTATCTAAGTTAGTTAATATGCTTATAACTTTATTAAATAAAGTATTTAGTTCTCTAATTATTTTACTTTAAATTATATAGACTATTTAGAGCTTAAGTAGTTAACTAATATTAACTAAGAAGTATAAGTATCTTATTAGTACTTTATAATTAATAGCCTAACTATATATAAGAGTAGGGATAAAAATTCTTAGTAGTTAAGAGTTATCTAAAAGTATTAAGAGGAGGAGGGTTAGTCTAATAAACTTTAAGAGTTTAATATTAAGAGTACTTTACTATATTAAGTGAAGTTTAGTCTCTATATATAAGTTAATATATTTAGAGAGGGAATTACTTAATCTAAATATATAAGTAGTATCTTTAGGAAAAGTTAAATCTAAGTTATTTTAGACTTTATTAATCCCTATAATAATCTATTTAGGTGTATAGATTATTAAAAACTATATTAGCCTTCTATAAAGATTCTAATATTTATATTATTTAGTTATATTAAATAATACTATTTCTAAAAGCTATAAAAAGATCTAATATATTAATAAAATAAGCCTCTTAAGCTAGGTTAGCTAAAAGTTTGCTATAATAAGTCTAAAGTGCTTTTAGATAGCTTTATAAGTAGCTTTAGCAGCTACTTAGAATAGTTTTACGTTCTACCCCTAGCGTTTAGAAAGATAATTACCTTTCCTCCTCTATTTAAATAAATTATTAGTAAGTATAAATAGATTATTATAATAGGAATAATTACTAGATATAATATATAGCTTTATATAGGAATTATTACTTACCTTATTAATAAAAAAATAGTAGAAGGTATTAAAATAGAATATTAGTAGTTAGTTAATAAGGAAATCTTAAAGTGTTTAGTCTATAACTTCTAAGCCTTATTTCTATTTTATAGTTTTATAGACTTTAGCTTATATATCCTATTAGAATTATTTAATAACTATATACTAAAAGTATTTAAATTATACTTCTAAATAAGTCTAAAATTCTAAAATATAGTATTAAAATACCTATTATTTTACTTATTATAAGTAGATATATATATCTCTAAGATCCTTAATAGTATACTACTATCTTTAATACTTACTAGTTAGTAATAAATTACTAATAGCTAGCTTATTAGTAATATAGTTAGAAAAGTGCTATAATAATTAGTTAAATTTATTTAAGGCTTATTAGCTAAAACTATACTATTTAATACTATTTTAAAATCTAAAGCCTTCTTTCTTATACTTAGCTTCTTATTATCTTTAACTACTTTAGACTTTACGTTTAGCTGTTTATATATTACGCTAAAAGAGGAACTCCTTTTAAAGCAAACTACTACTATAGGAAAATTAAAAGCTTTATAAAGCTATAGTTATAACTAGTATTTCTAAAAAGCTAAACTTTATTATTACTTAATTCTTAATATATTTAAAGAGGAAGTAATATTAATTAATTATTACGTAGAGAAAATAACCTATATTAGGAGATAGGATATTATAGAATAGTAAGCTTTAAGGGATTAATATTTCTAGATCTTATTAAGTTTAGTTATCTTAATTAATATTAGTAATATAATAAAGGAAGGTAAGGGAAACTCTATCTTTAGCTTAGATACTAAATAATAGTAGTATAATAGGAGATAAAGATTTAGATAAACTATATTAAGAAATATTAATATAGATTTATAGTTTACTAAGCTAGTATATAAGGATAAGTGTTAATAACTAAGTACTAATAGTATACTCTTACTCTTCTCTCTACTTTAAGTAAAGTAAATCTAAAATAAGGTATTTAAGTTAGTTATTTTTAAATAAATATTATTTAATAGAGTTAAAGGGAACTTTAATAAAGTTATAAAATTAGCTATAGATTAAGTTATTTTAATATTCTTTACTTATAAGGTAAGTAAGAATAGTAATATTAACTATATTATAAAATATAGTAAATAGGTATTCTATCTTTATTAGTAAAGTAGATAGTTATTTTTAAGTTTAATATTTAGTATTAGTATTATTAGGAGTACTATTTTATATATTTAATAACTAAGGAGATATTAGTATAGAGGAGAAGTTAATAAATAGTAGTAATTAGTTATATATTTAGTACTATTTAAGTTACTTATACTAAAGTATATCTAAGTAATATTTCTACTATAAAAATATATTTAATTTAAATATTAATAATATTTTTAGGGTTATTTACTATCTAATATTAATAAATATAGTATCTTTATTAATATATATATTATTGATACTTAAATTCTATTTTATATTCTAAAGATTAAGTGCTTTAAGGAGGGTTAGTTATATAAAAGTAAGCTTTATATTTTTATATACTATAAAAAGTTAGATACCTTAATACTTTAGAAACTACTATATTTATTTTTTAATTATATTTTAGAAGTCTGCTAGAATATCTACTTAGAGGTATTAAAAGTAGTTAAGTTTTTATTAGTTACTAGATATATATAAGTTACTGCTTTTATTACTATTTTAGGTTAAGTTTTAAATACACCCTTCTTAAGGAGCTTTAGATACTATAGCTATAGCTTTATAGCTTTTTAGAAGATATTAAGCTATATTAGCTTAAGGTATAATATAGTAAAGGTTTAAAATAATAACCTTATTATATTAGTATTTAAATTAGCCTTTTAGGAGATATATTTAGGTAGTAGAAATAAGACTAACTACTAGTTTATAGAGGGTAAAAAAGAATATCTAAATAAATATCTTATCTATACTACTAACTATACTAAAGTAATAGTTAGAGATTATATAAAGTAGTTAAGAGTTAAACTTTAGGTTCTAGCTTAATAAACTATCTTTAATTTTTAATATAAGTAGACTAAGATATATATCTAATATATAGTTATTAAGAATATTAAGAGATAAGTACTACTTAATCCCCTACTTAATAATAATAAGAGATTTAGAAAAGCTATAAAAGCTATTAATATTATATAATAGTTCTATATAAGAAGAATTAATAGAACTAATTCTTATATAAAACTTATTAAAGTAAAGATAGAGCTTAGAGCTATTAATAGCCCTTTTAAATACTATTTAATAGCTTAACTAGAGACTCTTTTAACTATTTCCTACTATAAATAGTTTAAAGAGGTGTTTTTTAGTAAATAGCTTTAAAAGGTTTTTAAGAGTATTAAGTAGATATAGAAGTTAAAGTATATTACTTAGAAGTATATTACTTAAGTTAGTACACCCCTTAAGATAGGAGGAAATCTTATTTAGAGAGCTATATATAATTATATTCCTCTCTATATAGGAAGACTTAATTAGGAGTTACTAATTATAAATATAACTTAGACTATTAATATTAGTATATATAGCTAAACTATATAAGGGGAAAGTCTACTATTCTATAATAAAGAGACTAGTAATATTATTAGAGATTATAAGACTAATACTCCTTTTAAGATAATCTACTTATAAAACAGCTATTAGCTTTAGGGTTAGTTAGTAGTTTTATAGTGTTTAATATTAAATTATTTATATTAGTAAGTAAGTTTATAAGGATTATTATATTATAACTAATTTGCTATTAAGAATTAATAAGATTAATACTATCTAATAAGCTTAAGCAGCCTCCTTAATACTTAGAAGTAGGTTTATAAGGTATAAAGCTACTTAATCTAAGTTTTATTAAGTATTATCTATAGTTAAGTTTATATATAAAGAGATAAAAGCTCTAGTAGAT
Organism: Colletotrichum sp. SAR 10_66; assembly: GCA_028639655.1. Lineage (NCBI taxonomy): Eukaryota > Fungi > Ascomycota > Sordariomycetes > Glomerellales > Glomerellaceae > Colletotrichum > Colletotrichum sp. SAR 10_66. The sequence goes on along the minus strand of JAQIUS010000422.1, from coordinate 27,982 downwards.
TTAAAGATAAGTAGGCTATAAATAGTATCTAATATTTAAAGTATATATAGGATAAAGTTTTACTAATAGTTTATATAAAGCCCTACTTTAGTAAGTTTTAATCTAAGTAATAATAAGTTAAGGAAATAAATTAATATTATAATATTATCTTAGTAGCTTAATAAGATAGTATTAAAGACTAAGTACTTATATATAGACTAATTCCTAATTATAAGAACTTAATAACTAATTAATTTAGGAAGATTACTTACTATAAATAGAGTGAAAAATAAAACCTAAGTAAGGATAATATACTTAATTTCCACCTTAGTAAGTATAATTAGAGGAGCTCTATAACCTATACTTAATAAGTTAAGAGAAATAATAATAGTCTTAAGACTAAGATATAGGTTTTTACTAAGAATTAATAATATAATAAAGGCTAATCTATTAAAGATATTATTAGAGAAAAGATATACTTACTTTTTAATTTTACAGTAGAGATTAAATAGAGCTAGCCTTATACTTATAGTACTAAGCTTAAAGATATAAAATAGCTAATTAATTATATAAGTAGTATAGTATAAAGAGAAAGATTTAGTAAAGGCTTTAGTTATACCTACTATATAAAGCTAATAACTATTAACATTAGTTATATTAATTTCTAACTTTAGGGTTAAGGATATAGAGCTAATTATAATAGCTATAAGATTATTAACTTAGTATATTAAGCTTTTAATATTTAATAAACTATAGTAACTAAGTAGATTACTTAAAGCTAAATAGAAAAAGAGCATTATTTAGTAGAAAGATAATCTTATAGATAGAGAACTACTTATTCTATTACTTTTTTTTTTTAAATTTAAAGTTTTATTAGATATAGATAAAGATATACTCTTTAAGGGAGAAGATATAAAACTAAGTGTTTATTTAGCTAGATAAAGGTTTAATATAGTAAGAGATAGAGGTTTAATTAATACTTAGACTTAATTAGAGATAGAAAGTAGTTAGTAAGGTTTAAGATTTAAGATATATATATTAAGTAATTTAATATAACCTTAAGAAGAGAATATAGATATAATAGTTAGTTATAATAGTTTCTAAGCTACTTACTCTTCTATTAAGAAGTATCTAAAATTAATTTAGAGCTTAGATTTAATTACTTTAGTAAGTTTATCTAAATATTTACTATCTTATTCCTTCTCTTCTTTAGACTCTTAGTATATAAAGGAGGGGACTATATTAAGTAGAGTAAAGATATAAGCCTCTTTCTTAAAAGTATTTTATTAGTTTTTATTAAGTAGGTTTAAGTTTAATATATTAAATAAGTACTATTATAAAGGTATTTAGATAAAAGATTATAAAACTATTTAGCTTTAAGGCTATATTAAGATACTTTTAAATAAAACTAATAGCTATATTAAGATCTAAATATCTAATAGAAGATAGAGCTTAATTATATTATTAGTTATTAATAGTAGTTTTAAGATATATAGAAAGTATTAGATAAATATTATTAGAGGTATAACTATTAGTATAAGTTTATAAGTAGCTACTTTATAGCTTACTAAAGTAGAAATATAAGTAGCTTTTTTTAGGCTTAATATTTAGTTTATCTTTAGTAATAGTTAGCCTTTTATTCTTCTTTATTATAATACTTTAGTAATTACTTACGTTTTAGTTTATTTTTAATAAGCTTTATTTTAAGAGATTTAAATTATAGCTAGATAGATATTTAATAGAAAGGTTTATAAATATATAAGGGGGGTTAGAGTTTCTAATACTAAAGGAAAAAGAGGATAATTTTAATAGATATCTAATTAGATATATCTATTCGTTATATATTTAATAAGTTTAAGTATATAGAGAATTTTATTAGTTTTAATCTATAGTTTATAGTTATTAAATAATAATCTATAGTTAATAATCTCTAATTTATACTTATCTAAGAAGTAATATATAAAGATAGAGGTTTAAGATTTATAAATTAAATAGCTTAAGTTTATAAATCTTAAAAAGCTATAAGAGAGATAAAATAATAAGAAGAATAAGAGGATAATAAGTAAAAAGTTAAAACTAAATAGTAATAGAGATAATATAACTATACTTTTTTAGGATTTCTATTATTAAGATAAGCTATAAAGTATAAAGTTATATAGCAATAAAGCTATATTAGATATAGATTAGTATAGTAAGTTCTAACTTAGTAATTAAGTAAAGTAATTTTTAGAGTATATAGGGATAGCTATACTTAATTAAGATTTCTATTACCTATACTAAACCCTCCTAAGTTTCTATTATATACTAAGTCTATCTAAGGTTAAAGCGTATCTAATTAGTAAATTATATTAATTCTTTATAAAATAATAGCAGTATATATAAAAAAACAATAAGAGGTATTATTTTTTAAATATTTTAAAGTAATTTAATCTAATTTTTAACCTTAATATATATAATATTTTACTCTTAACCCTATACTTAGGTTTATTCTATAAGTTTTTAATAATATAAGGATATAATAAAGCTATATTAGTAACTTAGTATATATTATATTTAATAAAGCTATATTTACTAATAAAATCTATCTAAAAGGGATTATAATAGTAGTAATAAAAGGAAAAGAGATATTAATATCTAGTACTAAACTTTTATAAAAAGAATACTATATAGTTAAGTTAGATTAATAGTAGTAATAACTAAAAGAGATATATAATAATTAGTAATTTTAAGATATTAGTAAAACGCTTAAAACTACTAAAAATAGGATTTTTAAGTAGTAAAATAGATTTTTAGAAATAAGAACGCTTATTATTAAGGCTATAGCTTTAAGAGGTTATAATAAAGAATATTTATAATCCTTATCTAAGCTTTATTTATAGAGTATAATACTACTAAGAGAAAATCTAAAGAAGATAAAGTTATAAGAAATACCTTAAACTTTTAAAGCCCTTAAGGAATAAATAAGTAATAAAAACTTATTAATAACTTTAGATAAAATATAAGAATAATTAAATAAATTTAGTTCTATTAAAATAGAGGTTAAAATAGTTTTAAATCTCTATCTCTAAAAAGCTAATTACTATAGAGTTAGAGATTTATTATTCTACTAAATATTTAGTAATAAGATTAAAAACTAATTATATAACTTATTAGTTAAATATAATAATATTATTAATATAGTAATAAGTAAGTAGAAAGCTTAAATAAGAGATTTAATAATTAAGTTAAAATCTTATTAAGCTAATAAGCTTATTAGGTTTATTAAAACTTAAAGTAGAATTAATAAGAAGTCTCTTAATCTAAAAATAAAAGCTATAAAATTATATTTATATATAAAATAATTTAAAGTATAATAGAAGTAGTAAGCTATAAAGAGCTTTTATTATAATAATATATATAAAGCGTTAGAGATAAAGAATTTCCTTAATAAAGAAGTATCTAACTAAAGAGGGGGTATAATATTAATATAGGTATAGTAATATACTTTTTATAAACCTTAAGTATATAAATAGAGAAGAGGTTTAAAAATATTATCTATAACTATACTATTATTAGTATTCTAATAGATAAGCTAAAGCTAGAGGTTTTAGTGTTTATATTAAGTAGTATTAAGACTTAATAGAAATAGTTTAAAAGTAGAAATAAAAGTAGTTATAAAAAGTTTATTAAATAAGAAAGGCTAGAAGTTATTTTTAATATATTAATATCTTAAGTATTAAAATTATAAGAAATATATATAGTAACTAAGGAGAGTATTATTTAGGGATTTCTTAAGGATAGGTATATTAAAATTATAAAAGCTTTAGAAATAATAAAAGAGAGAAAACCTAAAAAAGAAGTAATAAGTTTATAGTTAATTAATTTTATTATAGAGGTATAAATAGAGGGGATATATTAGTTATATATTATTATTATAAGGATTATTAAGTATATTTAACCTAAAGAAATATTACTATTATCTTAAGTATTTTATCTATATTATTAGGATATATAAGATTTTATAACTATTTAATCTTAAATATTTTAATATATAGGATTTTATAGCTATTTAGTTTTAAATATTCTATCTATATTATAAGGATATATAGGATTTTATAGCTATTTAGTCTTAAATATTCTATTTATATTATAAAGATATATAGGATTTTATAGCTACTTAGTCTTAAATATTCTATCTATATTATAAAGATATATAGGATTTTATAGCTATTTAGTTTTAAATATTTTAATATATAGGATTTTATAGCTATTTAGTTTTAAATATTCTATTTATATTATGAGGATATATAAGATTTTATAGCTATTTAGTTTTAAATATTTTAATATATAGGATTTTATAGCTACTTAGTCTTAAATATTTTATCTATATTATAAGGATATATAGGATTTTATAGCTACTTAGTCTTAAATATTCTATCTATATTATAAGGATATATAGGATTTTATAGCTATTTAGTTTTAAATATTCTAATATATAGGATTTTATAGCTATTTAGTCTTAAATATTCTATCTATATTATGAGGATATATAGGATTTTATAGCTACTTAGTTTTAAATATTCTATTTATATTATAAGGATATATAGGATTTTATAGCTATTTAGTTTTAAATATTTTAATATATAGGATTTTATAGCTATTTAGACTTAGATCTTTTAGTTAGATATAATAACTAAAAGATCTAAAGTATAGAGACTTAAATCTTTAGGTTAGATATAGTAACTAAAAGATCTAAAGTATAAGGATTTAGATCTTTTAGTTAGATATAGTAACTAAAAGATCTAAAGTATAGAGATTTAAATCTTTTAGTTAGATATAATAACTAAAAGATCTAAAGTATAGGGACTTAGATCTTTAAGTTAGATATAGTAACTAAAAGATCTAAAATATAGAGATTTAGATCTTTAAGTTAAATATAATAACTAAAAGATTTAAAGTATAAAGATTTAGATCTTTTAGTTAGATATAATAACTAAAAGATCTAAAGTATAAAAACTTAGATCTTTTAGTTAGATATAGTAACTAAAAGATCTAAAGTATAAAGACTTAGATCTTTTAGTTAAATATAGTAACTAAAAGATCTAAAATATAAGGACTTAGATCTTTTAATTAGATATAGTAACTAAAAGATCTAAGGTATAAGGACTTAGATCTTTTAGTTAGATATAATAACTAAAAGATTTAAGGTATAAAGACTTAGATCTTTTAGTTAGATATAGTAACTAAAAGATCTAAAGTATAGGGATTTAGATCTTTTAGTTAGATATAGTAACTAAAAGATCTAAAGTATAAGGATTTAAATCTTTTAGTTAGATATAGTAACTAAAAGATCTAAGGTATAAGGACTTAGATCTTTTAGTTAGATATAGTAACTAAAAGATCTAAAGTATAGAGATTTAGATCTTTTAATTAAATATAATTATTAAATAATATAGTTAAATTTTAATAGAAATAAATAATTAACTACTTTATAACTTTTAAGAATAATAGTAATATAGTAAAGTAATTTATTACTTATTATTATTTAATAAATATATTTTTTAAAACCTTTTATTTAAAGAAAACTTTATAATATTCTTAAATATTTTTAACCTTAATTAGATTTTAAGTAGCTAATAAAGTAGTAAAGCTACTAATTAGAACTATAGAAGTATAAAAGCCTATTATATATATAATATATAACTAAAATATTTAGCTAGAGTAAAGCTAAGCTTTATAAGCCTTTTTCTTATACTTAAAAGTAGCTATTTAGGGCTATTAAGGTGCCTAAATAGACTTAAACTTATACTAAGTAGTATTCTTAAGCTTAAACTTATACCTCTAGCTTTAATAATACTTTTCTCTATATTAGAAGGAGAGGGGAAATAAGAGGACCTTACTAAAGGATAAATAAAGTTATACTACTCTCTATTCTTACTTCTCTTCTAAAAAATAAATTAATCTTAGAGATATCTTACTTTATATATAGTATAAAACTCTTAAAAGCTCTTTTAACTTTAAGTTATTAATAAAAGGGAAAGTTTATATTACTCTTATAGTTTCTCTTTTTAGGTTTATTACTTAAGTTAAAGCTTAGTTTACTTATTTATTAGAGAGTATATAAAAAATAAGAGGACTTATTTAGCTTATTAGTTTAAAAGTAGTAAAGTAGAGGTATAAATAAATAAATAGATCTTATATAAGTTTAAAGAGCTTTTTAAGGTTTAGCTAATTTAGTATAACTTATTCTAAATATAATAAGTATTAGTTTTAATATTTAAGCTTATTCTATATATAATAAGTATTATTTTAGTATTTAAGCTACTTAAGATAGAGATTAAGAATATTATAGCTATTAAGCTTAAGAGAAAGCTAATAGAGAAAAATATAAGTATTAATAAGTATATTCTACTTTTTACCTCTCTTTATAGCTTATACTTTACTTCTTTTTTAAAGCTTAAAGAAGCCTTATTAAGCTTCTAAATAGTTTTTAGCTAGCTTTTAATAAAGAGCTAAAAGTAGCTACTTATATTAAAGCGCTAGTTATTAATATTAGTATTCTTTCTATAGGTAGTATTAGAGATTAGCTAGTTAGTTTTAGCTTTATTATTATAAGGTTTAGCTAATAGCTAGTCCTCTTTAGGCTAATATTTCTTACTCTATTAAGGTATTAATTTACTAAAAGGCTAAGGATTAATACTACTTATTTAGGTATTAAGTATTAATATTAAAGACTAGTTATTAGTATTAATGCTCTAATACTTATTAGCTAGCTTAATAGGTATAAGTAGTAGTTAATTACTAGTAGTTAGTAATAAGTATTAATAAATACTACTAAGTATTAGTTTAGTTTAATAGTTATAGCTTTTAGCTAAGTAGCTACTAATACTAGCTATTAGTATTAGTTACTAGTGCTAATAATTAGTATTAGTATTAAGTGTTAGTATTAAGTGCTAGCTTTAGGTGTTAAGCTAAGTGCTAATACTAAATATAAGTACTATTAGGTATTAATAGTACTAATACTAATATTAAGTGCTAATACTAGCTACTAGTATTATTTAGTTATTAAGTATTACTACTATTAAGTAGTATTAATATTAAGCGCTAGTATAATACCTAAATAGTGCTAATACTAAGCATTAATACTAATTGCTAATATTAGTAGTTAGTATTAGTATTAGGTGTTAATATTAAGCGCTAGCTTTAGGTGTTAAGCTAAATACTAATATTAAGTATAGGTGCTATTAAGTATTAGTAGTATTAGTATTAGTATTAAGTGTTAGTATTAGCTACTAATATTATTTAGTTATTAAGTGTTATTACTACTAAGTAGTGCTAATACTAAATACTAATATAATACCTAAGTAGTACTAATATTAAGTGTTAATACTATATTTAGGTGCTATTAGGTGTTAAGTATTACTACTAAGTAATACTAATATTAGGTGCTAATATAATACTTAAGTAGGTATTAGTGCTAAGTGTTATTATTAAGTAGTACTAATACTAAGTATTAGTATAATATTTAAATAGTATTAATACTAAGCGTTAATACTAATTATTAGTGCTAGTAGTTAGTATTAATATTAAGTATTAGTATTAAGTGCTAGCTTTAGGTGTTAAGCTAAATATTAGTATTAAGTATAAGTACTATTAAGTATTAATAGTGTTAATACTAATACTAAGTATTAATACTAGCTACTAATACTATTTAGTTATTAGGTATTATTATTACTAAGTAGTACTAATACTAAGTGCTAGTATAATACTTAAGTAGTATTAATACTAAGTATTAATACTATATTTAAGTGCTACTAAGTATTAGGTATTATTACTAAGTAGTACTAATACTAAGTGCTAATATAATACTTAAGTAGGTATTAATACTAAATATTACTACTAAGTAGTGCTAATATTAAGTACTAATATAATACTTAAGTAGGTGCTAATACTAAGCGTTAATACTTACTTATTATATAAACTAAGTGTTTATTAGTTAAGTTTAGTTTTAGTTAGTTAGTATATACTAGCTGCTAATGCTGCTAGTTGCTAGTGCTATATATATATATATATATTATATAGATAGGTAGGGCCTTTAAGTAAGCTATACACCTCTCTATTTATATTAGCACTAGCGCCTACCCTATATATATATAAGGATTTCTATTACTTATATTAAACCTTCTTAAGTTTTTATTATATACTAAGCTTATTTAAGGCTAAAGCGTATCTAACTAGTAAATTATATTAATTCTTTATAAAATAATAGCAGTATATATAAAAAAACAATAAGAGGTATTATTTTTTAAATATTTTGAAGTAATTTAATCTAATTTTTAACCTTAATATATATAATATTTTACCCTTAACTTTATACTTAGGTTTATTCTATAAGTAACTCTAACCTTAACTTAAAGTAAAATAAAATAAATATAAGTATATATTATTATATATAGTTATATTATTATAACTATTATAACTAATACTTTATCCTTTTTAGTATTAGATATTACTATTTATTCTACTTATTAATAGTATAATAGAGCTATAAAAAGCATTATCTTTAAGTATTATATTAGCTTTAACTAGTATTTCTTAAAGCTATTATAGTAGAATATAATATAATATCTATCCTTAATACTTTTTAATTACTATAATAAGTATTACTAAGAGAAAATAGTATTAAGTAGCTATAGCTATAGTATCCTTTATATTTTAAAGTTACTAAGAAGTATCTAACTACTACTTTTATTAATATTTTAGCTAGTAAAGAGGCTTAGCTATAATATAAAGTATTAAATTAGTTTACTTTAGTAATATTATACTTTTAAGATTACTTTAAACTTATTTTTTCTATTAAGTAAAGCTTTTTAATTAGCTCTTTACTTAGCTTAAGTAAGCTTTTATATTTTTAACTTTTAGAGAGGCTAGCTAATAAGAACCTTAAGTAGCTATCTTTATAACTTAAGCTAACTAAACTACTAATAAGCTATTACTTAATAAATAAAAGGTTAGAGTAAATAGAGTAGTAATCTCTTTTAAAGTTAAAAATAGCTTATAAAGTAGGGTATTTTAGCTAAATATAATATTAATAGTATAGTAAGCTATTAAAGTAAGTTTATATAATCTAAATAAAGTAGAGAGATTTAAAAAAGAGTTCTTAAAGTATATTTTTTCTCTTCTACTAACTAACTTATCTCTATATATTCCTATTTAGGGTAAGCTTTAAAGCTATAATATATATAATATAAGAGGGGAAGCTTAAATAGTAAGCTAAAAGAGCTAAGCTAGTAAAACTTCTTAAGTTATTTACTAGCTATTATTATAGAGATAAACTATAAGTAATAAGCTAATAGTTTTAATAAGGTATACTTACTTTATATTTATTATTAAGAAGGTATTAGTCTTATTAATAGCTAAAAGAATAATCTACTTAGTAGATATAGTAAGTAGAATAGTATTAGCTTTAAAAACTATATTAAGTACTAAATAGAGGTAAGGATTATATAAGGATAAATACTTAATAACTAAAGCATTAAAAGTTAGCTTCTTAAGCTAAGTATAAGTAGATATAAAGTAAGAATTTAGTTTTATAAAGGGTAGCTAAATATAAATATATAAGTAAGTAGTAAGCTTAATATCTATATTATACTTATTTATAAGCTTATAAGTAGAAAGCTATTTATATTTAGCTACTTAATAAGGGGTTTAAGTTTATTAAAAGATATACTTCTAGCTTCTAAAATCTACTTTTATAGCTTAAGAGGTAGCTAGCTTTTTAAATAATAATTAAATAAGATTACTTAAATAAAGCTTTAGAAGATTAATAAGGCTTAAAAGTTATATAATAGTATAGCTATTAGTAGCTAAACTAGTAAAATAGTAGTTTTTTAGCTTTATATTACTTTAACTTTATACTAATAACTTAAAAGTTTAAAACTACTTATAAAAGTAAAATATAAGTATAAGCCTCTTTAAAACTACTAAAGCTTTAATTAATAAGTATATATAAATATATAAAATAGTAAAGCTATTAGTTAGAACTATAAAAGTATAAAAGTTTATTATATATATAATATATAACTAAAGTATTTAGCTAAAGTAAAGCTAAGTTTTATAAGCTTTCTTCTTATACCTAAAAGTAGCTATTTAAAGCTATAAAAGTACTTAAATAAACTTAAGCTTATATTAAGTAGTATTCTTAAAATTAAACTTATACTTCTAGCTTTAATAATACTTTTCCTTATATTAGAAAGAGAGGGGGGATAAGAAAACTTTACTAAAAAATAAATAAAGTTATATTACTCTTTATTCTTACTTCTCCTCTAAAGAATAAATTAATTTTAAAGATATCTTATTTTATATATAATATAAAACTCTTAAAAGCTTTCTTAATTTTAAGTTATTAATAAGAGGGAAAGTTTATATTATTTATATAGTTTTCTTTTTAGGTTTATTATTTAAGTTAAAACTTAGTTTATTTATTTATTAAAAAGTATATAAAAAATAAAAGGATTTACTTAGTTTATTAGTTTAAAGATAATAAAATAGGGATATAAATAGATAAATAGATCTTATATAAGTTTAAAGAGCTTTTTAAAGTATAGCTAATCTAATATAACTTATTCTAAATATAATATATATTAATCCTAATATTTAAGTTTATTTTATATATAATAAGTATTATCTTAATATTTAAACTACTTAAGATAAAGATTAAGAATACTATAGCTATTAAGCTTAAGAGGAAGCTAGTAGAGAAAAATATAAGTATTAATAAGTATATTCTACTTCTTATTTCCCCTTTTAGCTTATACTTTACTTCTTTTTTAAGGTTTAAGGAGGTTTTATTAAGCCTCTAAGTAGTTTTTAGCTAGCTTTTAATAAGAAGCTAGAAGTAGCTATTTATATTAAAGTATTAGTTATTAATATTAATATCCTTTCTATAAATAGTATTAAAGATTAACTAATTAGTTCTAGTTTTATTATTATAGGTATTAGCTAATAGCTAGTTTTCTTTAAACTAATATTTCTTACTTTACTAAAGTATTAGTTTATTAAGAAGTAGGCTAAAGATTAATACTACTTATTTAAGTACTAAGTATTAATATTAAGGGCTAGTTATTAATACTAGTATTTTAATGCTTACTAGCTAGCTTAATAGGTATAAATAGTAATTAATTACTAGTAGTTAGTAATAAGTGTTAATAAGTATTAATAAGTACTATTAAGTATTAATTTAATTTAATAGTTATAGCTTCTAGCTAGATAGCTATTAGTGCTAGCTATTAATACTAGCTATTAGTACTAATTATTAGTGCTAGTAGCTAATATTAGTATTAAGCGTTAGTATTAGGTGCTAGCTTTAGGTGTTAAGTTAAGTGCTAATACTAAGCATAAATATTACTAAGTATTAATAGTATTAATATTAATACTAAGTATTAATACTAGCTACTAATACTATTTAGTTATTAAGTATTACTATTAGGTAATACTAATACTAAACGCTAATATTATACCTAAGTAGTATAAATACTAAGCGCTAATATTATACTTAAGTATTAGTAGTACTAAGTATTACTACTAAGTAGTACTAATACTAAGCGCTAATATTATACTTAGGTATTATTAATATTAAGCGCTAGTATTATACTTAAGTAGTATAAGTATTAAGCGTTTACTAGTATTATACTTAAGTGCTAATAATATTAAGTATTACTACTACTAAGTAATACTAATACTAAGTATTAGTATTATACTTAAGTATTATTAATACTAAGTATTACTATTAGGTAGTGTTAATACTAAGTGCTAGTACTAGTTATTAGTGCTATATTATATTAAGAGTTTATTACTATAGCTGCTAGTACTAACTAGCTAGCTAGCTAGCTTTATTAGTTATATATATATATATATAGGTATATAAGTATATATTAGGTTATTTATAAGGGGGTAAGTAGTAAGGCCTTAAGGTGAGCTATACGCCTACCCCTCTATTTATGCTAGCGCTAGCGCCCCCTCTATATTAGTATAAGGTTTAAATAAAAGTTTATATATTACTTAAGACTTATATTTATAGATTTTTAAAACCTAGAGGATAGGAAAGATAAATATATTATAGATTTAGACTTAAATAAGATATTACTTATATAAAAAAAGTAAGAGAAGAATAAGATTATAGAAATATATATTATAAGTTTTATTAGTAAATATAATACTTTTATATATATATAAAGATATAGGGAATTATTTTTTAGCTTAAAAAGCTAAAAAGGAAGATAATTAAGGATAATTAAAATAAAGTTTAATAAACTTATTTAATTTTTTAGCGTTTTTAGTATTTAGAAATTAGATTATTAACCCTTTTAAAGAAGTAAGAAGTTAGTTTAGATATTATTATTAGCTTTATATAGATAGAAAGTATAATTTACTTATTTTTTAGTAAATCTTTAAACTTTTTATCTTATTCTTTTTAGTTTAGATCTATAAAGAATATAAGGAGTTTTTTCCTTTTTTTTTTAAAATTATAGGCTTAAAAACTATAGAGTTATATAGCTATAGTAGCTCTATACGTCCTTAGGTGCATATATATTACTATGTTATATAGCTCTCAGCCGCCTAGCCTACAACTATTTTAATATATAAGCGGTAGCACTAAGAACAGCAGAACAGCAAAGTATAAGTCCCTCAACTTCAGTAGGACTTCAGATTAGGTGGTTGATCTTCAAAAGGTTTGTTGTTATCTTAGCAGCTGATAGAATTCTCAAAGTAGGTATGTTGACTAATCCCTAGGCAGTTTCTCCTCTAAGCAGAAGACCCTAATGGCTACGACCCCGATCCTAAAAACGATGAACTATACCCCATCTGCGACAAGGTATACACGAGCTTTGAGGATCTCGAAAAAGCAAATGTCCCCACGTACTGCGGCCCCTTCTACGTCATCTCGCTCCTCAGACGCGTGCTCAACAAGGCGATGATTGACTACGACAAGATCATTGCCGACGGGTACGACAAGTACTTCAACTTCTACGCTGACTACGTCGTTAGCACGTCCGGTGAAGCACTGAACGATTTCTTGGAGAACAAGGGCAAAGATTACTTCACGTGCAACGTCATCGAGAAAATCACCTGGTATGCCCCTCATCCAACTTCAAAACGCCCACCCATGATCATTGCAAGACTAACCGACTGACAAAAAGCTGCCGACAATGCCACTACAAACTGGGAGACAAATCCAAAGAGTGCCAACACTGCACCCTCCAAATGTGCGAAACGATTTCGTCGGCATGGGACGAGCCCGCGGAATGGCACAACGTAAGCGAGCCCTGCCCACCGGACATGTCCAAACGCGGCGTCGCGCCAAAAGACGGCGGGCACCAGCAGCAAAGCATCTTCTGGACCCTCCGCGAGTCCAAAAAGGACGCCTTCTGGGCCGACGTCACAGCCGAGGTCGGCGCCCCCCAGGAAAAGATGCCCTTCAGGAACCGGGCGACCTACGGCGCGCGCGTCGAGGACCGCGAATGCGGCTTCGGCCGCGTCTGGGCAAAAGAGTCGTGCCACTATGAGAACAACTGGTTCAACGTGCCCTTACTCAAGGACTTCCAGAGGAACGCCGTGGTCAACCCCAAAGACGACGTCAAGAAGGCCCTCGAGATGGTGGGTGGCCTCAAGGACGGGCTCGACGTGATGGAGCTCGAGATGCGGGCGGGCCAGTTCGACGGCGTGGCCGGGGACGTCGTGGACGCGGTGGCGCTTCCGGTGTTCATGGTGGAGGAGAGCATCAAGTCGATGCAGCACGTCGCGGAGCTCGGAAAGGACCTCGAGGAGCAGGAGAAGAAGGCCCTGATCATGATGTTCCTGATGGCCGTCTTCTTTATCATGCCAGCTGTCGGCAGCGTCGTTGGGTCACTGGGCTTCTCGACCCTGGGGCGCGTACTGATGTTGTTGGGCGAGGCGGGCTCGTTGGGCCAGGGTATCTATGGCGTTGTTGAGGACCCAGAGTCGGCTCCTTTTCTCATCTTCAGTCTCATCATGGGTGCGAATGGGTTGAGGGATGTTGGTAAGGTTGCTAAAGCCGCACGCGCGAGACGGTCTATGACTACGGAGCAGATTGGCAAGCTGGGCCCCGGTATCCAGGGGAGGTTGACCACGATTGATAAAGTTGTGGATAGAAGCGGTTGGGCTCCGGCAATGTGTAAATTGTAGGGACTTGTGGGGAGGATGGTGGCGAACGTTGGGCTTACAGGCTTCTGTTATCCTACTGCTTAACATTGTCGAGTAGATATGTGCTGGTATTGCATTCTGGGCAGTATTAATGTACCTCCTGAAGCATTGTCATCTGGTGAAGTGGGTAGGGCGCCTACCTAGCTAGAAACCACGCGTACGTAAGCAGTGCGCGTACTTATTTAACGCCCACGCGCGTATGCAGATTAGCAGCGTTCTTCTTAGAAATCAACATCTTGCAGCGGTCCTTTTACCGCGCCCTGCATTTTGTTCCTACACACAACCACCCCCCGTTTCACTGGTTTTCCATCCTACTAACCTAGTTTCTCTTCCTACATGGCCCCATGACTATTCGACGATTCTCTGGATGACGCTGAGTCCTCAACCGAACCAGTAGACGATTCCTTTGCCGCCAGTTTTCCTAGCACCAGCCAGGTGACCACTTCGACGTTTCGGTAGCCGATTAGCGGGTTCCTCGTCACAATCACCAGTGTAATTCCCACCCTCTCCCCATGCTTAGGCAGGACCATTGTCGCAGAAGGAGCTGGGCTCCGAACCAAATTGGGCCTGGAATTATTGGCCTCTAGTTCGGCCTGGAAGCACTGGATAATTTGCAACTACTACCGTTGTGTACACGCCTTTGCCCTTCTCATAGTCGTCACAAGAGCCCTTGTACTAGACTTTAGAGACTACCAGTACCTGAGTTATTCAACGTCGGCATCTAGGCAAGACAAACATGAAAGAAACAGATCCAAGGGTCTTGGGAAAGCAAGATCCGCAAAGTCTCCCCATTGACAAACGGTCGCACCCGCCGCGCAATTGACGGCCCAAGCTAGAGCAGAAGTCAGACCCCGAGCCAAAGTCGAAGTCCTAACTTGAGCCAGAGCCAGAGCCGGAGACAGACATTGGCGATTTTGGCATTGGGTTTTATAATGACGACGGCTCCGTTGGCAATCACAACTAAGGTAGAGCATGATACACAGGGCCCCGGCAATATTTCTAGGTCGAGCATGGCACCGCCCGAGCCTTTCCACCACTCGACAGACCCTAGAGACCCAGGACCCCGGCGACACGGCCGCAGACCTGCTATTCATGCCCGACGTGGCATTCGACCTTTCTTCCATGCTTCCCGCCAACACTTTTGACGTGAATACAGAAGATCCGGACTCCACCGCCGACAACACGGTCACTTCTCCAGCGGAAACCACAGGCTGTGACGTGTCGCAGCCATCTACAGCGTGGCCAAACGGCCGCTGTCAAGGCTCATCAACCGAGGCGTCGCTTCCACACGGCTCTAATATTTCTCGACCGCCGAGCCCAAAAAAAGGCGCGCAGGTCAACGATCTGAGGACAGGGCGGCCAGCCCTGTCTCACTACTAGGAAATGACCGCCTCCTGCAGGACCTGTGTATCAACGATACGCTGGGGGACTTGTGCTTGGCTATGAGGTCTCAGACATATGCCTTCGAAGTTGTAAAAGCCACCAATGAAGATGGGAGCGAGCATGAGAAAGAAGAAAACAGTCAAGTTGAATGTGAAATTGAGAATAAAACTGGGTGTGAAGTTGAGAATGAAACTGAGAGTGAAAATGAGTGATTATATATATATATTGAAAGTCAACTTCATGGCAGCTCATTGAACTTTGGCGCCGGCAACGTCCAACAGCGAGTCCAGCTAAAACCGCACACATTGACCATCCCAAGCCAACCCCGTCCCGCGACGACATCTCCCTTAAGCGATCCAGATTCCCGTCGACGAGAGACCAAGCTATGCATTTCGCACGGCTGTGTCGGACATGTTGGCTCCCTCAGTTGCGTCGCCTGAGGTGCAGCGGCGGGAGTGAAGCGCGCGAGAAGGTGCAAGCAGCGTCGCGCCTCTCGCTTCGATGAAGCAGACGATGAAGGCGCTCGCGTCGCCGAGACTGAACTACATGCGGCAAATGCAAGGTTGATGACCGAATCTGCCCCTCCCCGCGACAACTTCCCCAGATGTCTGTGCATGGCAGTTCAGCCACCAAGCCATTACGTGTTCCAGGCTCTTGCTTCTCTGTCAGTAGACACCGGGCCATTGCCTCCAAGAAGATCTGTGGATGGGCAAATATAAGGAGCAATCATCATATCTCAGTGCCCAACCAATTCTTGCAGTGAAGACGAGGGCGAGATAGCTCCCAAGCATTCCGTGAGCGTATGGAGGACATCTACAATTTCTTCTCATTTGAGGCGAAGGGAGATGCCACAGGGGGAAATAAGATAGCTTGGCGCATCAGCCAATTGATTGGAGTCTCCAGTTCCAATTCTGGATTCTAACACATTATGCGGAGGTTGCTGATTTGTTTAGGCCTGACCATGACGCTAAAACCCGGGACATTTGCCATTGGAAGACCCCCGCCGTGAATAAACTTGATGAGCTGCTTTCGAAGCTTGCACTATGACAGTTCGAAAAGTTTCAAATCAAGTGAGTGGTTGTCGAGATCTGCTTGATTGTTCGTGCGGCTAACTCAGTGATCCAGAATGCGGCAGCCAAATTATCCTAGATGCTTCGTCCAAAAAGCATTCCAGCTCAAAGGATGGACGGAGTGAGTGGGACGGCACAACGGTATGCCGAACGTCAAAGCCGATTAGTTACGCCACTATATCCACAGTATTGTATTATTGAGCCTTGCAGACAAGCGGGCGTATTCACACGTTAGCCACGTGGACGTTTGTCCTACTCCAAGGGCGACTGAGGAGTGCGGAGCTCGGCTCCGCGCCCGAAGCCCGAATGTGGGCCTGATTGCCGTCCCGGTCTTTACATCGCGGATCAGCCACTCCACTTATTGCCCGGCCCGCGCGGGTCTGTACTCCTTTCCTCTTGCCAATCACTTTCACAACAGTTTTGTCCCGCAAAGTTATTAAATGAGCAAAGTGGTCAACTGCGCACAATTTTCAATTGCGGAAATTTATCAATTGTGCAAGTTGTCCTACAAAATCCTCTATTCCGCGCGCAAGCTCGCGTTCAGCTCATGGCATCGCTGAAATCGTCAATATGTGGAGGAGCACGCCGAGCACGCTGGATGAACAAAGGTGCGCAGCCAGCTAGGCTGTTGAGGGTGGAAGAAACAGCAGTACAAAGGATTGGTTCCCCCACGCGGTCCCACTCATCACCTTATGGTGATTGAAACCATCACATCCCCAGATCTCCAACCTCAAACTTATTCGATTTTCGACCTGCACATCTTTTGAACGCCGCAGTCTGCACGGTTTGGTCTAGATACAGCTTAATCAGTAGAGCCGCCTTCAAACACATAGATTCTAATTCAATCTAAAGCTTAGACGCTAACTATGATTTTCTTATAAATAAATATAAAATTAGTTACTTTGAAGCTATAAAAGTTAAATTATAAGTAGGTTACTTAACTATTTTTTATATATAATCGGTTGTAATTTATGCCCCCCTACTTTCTGGGGTATTTACTTTTACTCTTAGCCCATGCAGTTCAAATACTAGGATAGCACGACAGACTAGAGTACCTAGCAGGAATCGAGCTATCACTGGCACTACATCACCTAAGCTGATGAATATCTGACTAGATAGAGCCACAGTACTAAAAATAAACACCGTGAGCGAGGACACTTCAGTTATATAATAAACCACAGTAGCAAGCGGCCCTACTTCTCTCTTGTCTAGGACCAGCTGCCGTCCATGCGCACAGGGCGAAAACTCGCTTAGAATCCAATCCATTTGGCCAGAATCCGAAGTTGGCGTATACCGCAGTCTCAAGCCCCAGAATCCAAATCCATGTGCAGGGACCAGAAGCATAATCCAGAGAAAGGCCGGATAAGTTTGCGATACGAGCCCGCTCTCTACGGCGATGGATGAGATGGAGATGGACCAGTATGCCAGCTGGTACACTTGATGGAACACATTAGCCACAGCACCGGCCGCAATAAGATACTCTATCATCGATATGACTCTCCAGAGCTGACCATCTTTAGAGGGAATGTCTGAGCGAATAGGCATATGTACGGCGCGTACAAGAGTTTTGTCGGGATCGTCCATCAACCCGCCTGTGCTGACGGACGGCATCGCAAGACCAAGTAACAAAGCCAGAAGCGGACGCCGCATAGCTAGCACGCCAACCTCCGAGATTTTCGGGCCGAGTTGTCGCAGCATAGTTGGTAGAAGGCCTAAGATGACGGCGGTGATTCCCATCTCAGTCTTATGAAACTCTTTCATATTTTCGAGGATGCAGTTGGCGAAATGGAATGCTAGCGATCTTTCCTTGTTGAATGGATCCTGGTACGCGTCGCGTTCATCTTGGCAGTCGGTGGCAATAATGATTTTCAGCATCCCTTCCCATGCGGGAAAGAAAGTTTGGAATTGACTTGTCGTTCGTGCCATGGCTGGGGTTGACATCGAGAAGAAGAGAATAGTCACTATCAAGTGATGAAGTCGAATTGCAGGCGCCATTGCGTTGCTCTGGTGTCTTTGCTGGATTTAGGTGTATATGTTTTAGAAAGAAGCACTGGAAAAGCAGGAAAAAATGAGAAGGCTAACCCTTTATTAACGAGCCACGGACTTGGGCTGCGTCTTTGCAAACAGGTTCCAACGCAGTGTCGTATCTGACATGCATATGTTGATTAGTACGCGTAGCCTCGCTGCTCCACAGTTGCCCCTCATCAACCTACATCCAAGTGACGAGGTAAGTTAAAGGCACACGGCGCTAACACAGAGGCTTTCACTCCGCACGAGATGGTTTGTGTGGTTTTCCTGTCAGTCATACCAACAGTCCACGTTGTCATGAATTTGCAAGTAGCATCTTCATATGAAGAACTGGGGTTACCGAACAGACCCATTTTCCGAGAGTCCTCATAGTACGACAGGCAGCCTGATCGTTGATCAGTGAAAACGTGCCAAGATGCCAGCCTGATCTGCAAGCTGCAATCCAACACAATCAGACCCGTCTACCTGCGTGAGTCTACCGAACAGACCCATTTACTGAGGCTCCTCATACTACGACAGGCAGCCTGATTGTTGATCAGTGAAAACGTGCCAAGATACCAGCCTGATCGTTGATCAGTGAAAATGTGACAAGATGTCAGCCTGATATGCAAGCTGCGACCCAAGACAATTAGACCCGCCTGTCTGCATGAGTCGGTCAGCGCGCAATTCTCTGTGTAGTATTTCACTCATGAGTCATCCAGACCACGAGTTTCTGGAGCGCATCATAACACCCATCCTTCCTCCCTCGCTTCAAGGTCCCCACTCATCTCCCCGAATTCCCTTGTTATGCTTCCACCTTCTCATTTTTGATATGGTTAGCAACAACGGTGGAACCATATCGCACGTTCAGGCAGTCTCATCCACTCACGTCGACCCCCTATTAATTGCTGCAAGCATCGCAGGGCTCACGACCCTGGCTGGTGCGGTCTTCGTTCGTTTGGTCAAGTTTAGGCGGTCAGTCAAGTGTTACGACCCATTGGGCATGCTTAGGAGAAAAGCCCCACCAGGACAGATGCAAGCTGCCTTTGTCACCTGTTGGAGTTCAGAGCTGTGTCTATCCGTTGCCGTGGGAGGGTGCGATGGGAAATGAGACCTTTGTCCAAATTATTTGTTGGCGCATGAGGCACTTTGATTGAGTAGAACCTGACGTTTGCAGGTCCCGCGCACCTCAGAACAGCTTCACCGCCCGGTCAGCAGCAGGCGAGCTTCACCTGGACAGATCCTCCATTTATCGTCAGTTGGCTGCTTAAACAATAGTCTTTGAATCCTGCTCTTTGATTAACGACTGCCTCGCACTTCACTCCACTTGAGCAGAATTCCTGCCCGATTTCCTATGGCGACAGGTCGCAAACATCAGAGTTGAGGTCGAGTTTTTGTCGTAGTGCTAGTCGAGTTCAATCTTATCGTAGTGCAGGCCGAATTTGTAGTGGAATGCAGGTCGAATTTCTAGTGAGATCCAAGTCGAGTCTCTAGCGGGTGTCAGGTTAAAAAACTATCGCTAGAAATTTGACCTATATTACTTGATGTTGAATATGTGCACCTTGATGAAGTCTAGATAAGACCCTACGACGTACTAACCCACCTTAGCCTATGCCGAGCACCTTTGCCTGTAAGCTCCAGAAACATGACTGAATCCTCTGGGGACTTCTCCTATCTGTCCTCTCTCGCGTAGTTGCCCTTGTCGTGCCTACCACCTTGCGCCTGTGCTATCCCGCTTGGTCGCAGCAGGCAATCCGCGTTGGCGTGTGGCCGGTGCGGATGTTTCCAGGTACATTGTAGTCAAGGTCACTCCACGAGTGCATATAATTTGATGATGTCTTGCTATTCAGGCCAATGCCGTCAGGGTAGCTCTAGTATTGGACGAATTCGGGACAGACCGGAAATGTCAGTCTGAGGGCACGACTTCCGGCGTCTCTCCAAGCTCATCAGAGTGGACAGAGATAGCGGTTCCGACGGTGGTAGCGGCGGAGGCGGAGACACTGGCGACCGAAGAAACAGAAGAAAATCAACATTCTCAAAGGCGAGCGGTAAAAGAGGGGGGTTTTCTCCCTCTTTTTCCTCCCGATTATTCCTCATCTTCCCCTATTTTCAATGCGAAAAGCAACAAGACAAGCGGAAAAGGAAGCAAACATTCCGTAAACAGTGGCACCAGCAGACCAACGACAAGGTGCGGGTTCTGCAGCTCATCAGCCATCTCACCGCCCAGCACCCTGAGTGTGCCATACGTTCGCAGTTTGCCGCATGGGGCCCACCTTTCCCTTGGTTCACGGGCTCAGCAAGTGTCACTGCGACTTTTTCGTTAGCTGCCCCAACCCCGGTGCCGTGACGCTGCCGATGGTCGCATCTTGTGCGCACAATTTCGTCGCATGAGATTGATCTCCCAGGCGTCGATTGCGTTCTAGATCGGCAACATATAGATGCAGTTCTCATTTCGAAATATGCCGCCTACATCGATTGGGGTCTAGATGTTGTTGCGAGCGGGGTTTGTCTGTCTGCGCAAACACAGCGAGGCGCGAGCTCCCTCGAAGCAGGCCCGCCTTGTGGTGTTGTGACAGTGGTGCTACCCGCCGTAAGTTAGCTACATTTCAGTGGCCTCAGCGCAGTCTCCCCTCATTACAGTGACCAACTGCCGATTGCAGCGCCACAATCGGCATTTGGTCAATCCGAGGAGTCATCTAGGTACCAGCAGAACTCCTTAAGCCACGCTCTTCCTGTACAACCATCATTCCTATTCTCTGCGTGATTTCTTGATTTATGAAATAGTTTTGACATTATTCGGCACGCCTGAGCTGTGCGACTGCTTAACGTCAGCGGGCATCTTGGACAAAGACCAGACCCGACCCACGGCTCATGTAGAGGGGCCACGCAAAGTCATTATCCGCAACTTACCGCGATATTCTAGAAAAGTCATTTTCCCCGGGTTTCAGCGTGTCCACCGCACAAAAGACTGGTGACCGGGACGGACTTTGTCGGCCTGTGGTCCGGGGGTTGGGAAGGACGGCTTTCCGCCGGGGACGTGGGTCCAGACTGCGACGAGGTCTGCGGCCTTTCAGTCTGAACAGACACTGATTCCTCGCCTTTTGTCGCTGGATCACGAGGCGCCGCAAGTTCCGGCCCAAGATGCGGAGCAGCGCGGAGCTCAGGAGTCGAGCGCAGGAATTCATTCAGTGTCTGCATGTTGTATCTATCCATGGCCGCAGCTCTGGCTTCAAAACGTGCGTGCACCTCCGGTCTGTTATCGCAAATGACGAATGCATGTCCTGAACCTGGGACCCGTGTGACAAATTTGTAGCAGCGGTGATGCTCATTGCAGTGGCCGTAGTAGTCTGCGTCCATGTTGACTTCTGCACGCAATCATGGGTCGCTGTCGTTGGATTATTCGCTCAAGGCCCGAGATAGACCATGGTATAGCGGCAGGGTCGCTCATTATATAGCCTGCAAGTAACCGTGTGTGTTGCACAAAGTCTTGATGTGTTGAGTCGATATGGGAACGGCAGCGCAGTGTGCTGATTGGAACGAAAGCTGGACATGAATTTGTCGAGAGTAATGTTGGTGAGCCTCGAGGTCTTCCTACACGGCCGAATGGGCGACTTGGCAGCCATATGCCATCCCCCTCGCCCTTGCCTTCTGATCATCATTTTGGCCAAGAGCCAACGGACGGAAGTGTCTACGCGGACTTGTGAGACAAGGGTTTCGGTGGGTCGGTAAGACCGCACTCACTCTAGATCGAAGCATGATGGCCGAGCCCGAAGTTGTGACCCTGGCCACGTCCCAGTGTCCATCACGAGTGTCTGCTGCGTTCACTTTCCATGGTGTTTGCCGGCTTCATCAAGATGTTTCGCCCAGACAAAAGAAGAATGCGTTGGGCCATGTACCCGAACACACGATTTCCAGCCGCTTGCAGGTGAGAGATGACCACTACCTCTGCAGTCTCAAAGTCCTTGCGACAGGCTCCTTGGCTCCCATGTGTTCTCAATGCTTGGAGACATCCTACAGGCAAGAGGAAAGAGAGAACAACGCTAAGTATGACACTCTTAAAGCCGGCAGCTGATTTGAAACTGGCGCGCGCAGATTGATTGTCAACCGGCGGTGGCGGGCTCAAAGAAAAGCAATTAATCGCGAAACAAATAAATGACAAGCGTCAGAAATCGCATGCCCCGGCCCCCATTCCAGCCAGGTATGCAGGGGCCAGCACCCGGCGAATGACAATCTTCTCCGTTGAGACACGCCGAGAACACGTTGGGACAGCTGAGCATCAAAGGCTGCAGGAGAGGGGAAGCAGGCAGAGGAGCGGTCGTCATCCAAATAGAAACCAAGTCTCCACCCCAGTTTTTAAGCCACAACGCAGCCTGATGCGGCGCCCGAAAGGGGAATTCAATCGTGCGCGCCGGCCAGATGTCGGTCAGCAATGAAATTGAGACAGGGATTTCTTACTGCAAGTACCTGCAAGTACCTGCAAAAGGTGAGACTGTCCCATGAATGTTTTGATTGTGTGTTCGTCCGCTGCCTCCAATCGGCTGACCCTAGCAAGCATCCATAGCGACCCCGTCGCCCTGAGCCGGAAGGCTAGAATACTTCCCCGAGTTGGTGTTTGTGGAAACGAGCTGTCGGGTTATCCGAGCTCCCTCTTACGGTGTATTGCACACTCCATTCTGTCTCATGGCTTCTCGCCCGTCCCAATGCCGCTCCATTCGCCGAAACCGTCTGCTGTACAGCTTGGTTTGTCGTCGTCGCATCCGTGCCGATGCTGCACACCCCCTCGATACCCCCTTCGACCGATCACTAACCTCACTATTCACGTCATGGCCAACGACCCCTGGGTAGACCGTCTTCAGTTTCCTCATTGCCTCTGATGAACCACCGCCGCACTCCTCCACGATGGTCAAAACAGTATCAGCTCCACATTTGGTTCAAGGCCTGCTGCGAGACTTGCCAATGTTCATGAGTTAAGGGATGTGGCATGCGAATAGGACAGGGGATCAGAGGCGATGTCGTGCTTCATCGACCAGTGTCCGATTTCTCTTCACCAGAACCAACCAGGCTGAGACTCCGAATCGCCTGACTAGCATGTGAACCAGGAAACCAATTTTACACTGGTGCAAACAAAGTTTGCGGTGGTAATGACGTGCTGTCTGCATTAACGCTTTGCCTTCGCATACCTATGTTTTTATTGTCTCGGTTAATCTGCTATTGAACTCGACGTCTTTCGCTCTGCCAGGAACACACCTTACTCCCACTACTATCATCTCTCGAGACTGCCAGAAAGATTTCTCTTCAGGACGACGTTAATCATTCCGTATGCTCATCTTCACGGACTCAAGCAATCCCAATGAGGGGTAGTGGGCCTCAAAAGTCATGCTAGGCTGAGCGCTACGAAAAGGCTGGACCGTGAACTCGGTTGACTCTTGAGAGCTCGAGTTGCGAGTTCGAGGTAGCGATGGGCAGCCAGAAACCTTCCATTCTTTTTTTGACGGAGTTTCGCAACTTTGGTGCGTCGATGATCCACCACGGCTTTCTTGAGTAATGTTAATGGCCCGTCTATGTTTGTTATTCGTGTTCTCTCATGTATGAGCTTGTCGATCGCTGGCTTCTTAGTGGATATATCTGCTGCTGTCGGGAGGCATTGTCACGGAGTTACGGAAAGTTGTCTGCCCCGAGATTGCAAAGCTTCATAAAATTTTCAGAAAGCGGATTAGGAACTACTGTGAACATACAAGTACTCTGTAGGCGCGCATGAAATGACTATCGTGTTCTCCAGCAGCTTCGCTGAAACCAACAAAAGTCTACACCAATCCAAAGCCTTTATCCATCATTGATAATACCAGTGTCTCCTGCTCCTCCATCAACAGACTTGCAAAACTTTTAGGCCAGGCCCTCCAGCGCCCCACGAAAATCGCACAAAGCTCGTTCCGCCTTTGAGTACTGTCGTCCCAGGTGCCGAAGCATCAAGATTGACCTCGTGATTGGCAGGTCCTGCGCCCATGACAGTGGTCCGCTCTGGATCGCCATCTTCTCAGCGGCGGGTAGCATTCGGCTAAGGTTCTCTCTCGCCATCTTCTCCATGATATCAAGACCTGGCCCAAACGGAGTGATAGATGAAGTTTGTTCCAAGGTGTCAGTGGGCAGACTGGAAACATAATCTTTGAGGCTTTGCAGCCTTCTCAGCTCGTGGTCGCGTAAGTCTCTAGCCTGGAGAGACTGCTCGTACGCCTGGTGGACGAGAGTACGGTGTGCTTCGTGGAATTTGACCAGATTCGAAGCTCTCCAAGTGAGGTTGGCCTGGAGGAGGAAATCCTTTTGAACAACTCTTCGGAGACGCCCTTGGAGTTTTACCGCTTTCATTTCGTCGAAAATACCCCTCGATGTCTCTTGTGAAGTCAAAACACCGGCCTTCTCAGCGAAACCTGGGGGCGCGGCGTCAAGAGAAGTCAGAAGCAGACGCTGAAGGTATGTTCTCGCATTCTTGGAGTCAAAATCGTCCCCTTTGACGAAGTCTTCGACACCTAAACGCTTCTGAAAAGCGTTCAAAATTGCGAGTGGGCCGCAGTCGTTGTTGTTCTTCTGCTGGAATGCCTGCAGAGGGTCAGTTGCGTCATTCGAAGAGGGGACACGACTCACCTTGCAGACCTGGATTTCGGGCATCCTGGCAGGCTTGAATGCGCTGTTGATGATGGAAAGAAGACGGTCTTTGCAATGCAAATTGCTGTGCTTCATCGAGTCATAGTATTCAATGGTTTCCAACTCCGTATCCCAGAAGTAGAGAGCCCAGTGCATATTGCGAATGTTGACGGGTGCCACGAAGTATCGTTCTGTGGGTGTGCGTCGAAGAAATCTCGTGCCTGCAAGAAACAGACTGTCCAAGACGTAGCAGTCCTTCGCTCTGAGCTTGCCGATCGTGTTGCTCACAGCAGTGTCGTTGGCCCAGCTGTCACCTTGGAGAGACCGGGCGCCAAGAACGAGCTGCTCTAACGGGACTGTCGTCGAGTTGATCAAAGTCGCCTCATCTTCATCGTTTGACCGAGCTCTCTTCGCGAAAGGGGGCCCAGAGACGTCGAAAATGGGCATGGGCCGTTTTCTCGTAGGTCGCGAGCTGGTAGCTCTCGTGTCTTTGATGGACTCAACTCTCGTCGCTACTTCTTCAGGCTCTGGGGTGCTCTGAATAACCAAGTTGCTGCCACGCGAGGATCTGCGGCCCTTTTCGGAGCTCAGATCGATGAGAGTATCACCTTCGAGATCCTCATCCTCCATCGCATCCTCGAATCCTTTCAGGTTGGCGGGGTTGAATTCTTTCAGCGCACCGGCCTCCTCGGCTCGAAATCCTGCATCTTTGACGTTGTTCTTGCGGTTCAGTAGCCTCCAGCCTTCTGTCGCCGTCGCTTTCAATATGCTTTCTGTCGATTCCACGCCAATTTCGAGGGAAATCTCCGGAATCTGTCTCTTGCATGTCAGCGAGAGAACGGTCAGGATTGCGTTTGCGGGCACGACTTGCCTTTGCGCCCAAGATCGGGGAAGACGCCATGTCTGTGTCGGAAGCGTTTGCTGTCTTTTCTTCTTCGCCGTCGGAGCTTTCAGCGGCTATGATGTCTGCAGGCTT
This sequence comes from Colletotrichum sp. SAR 10_66, assembly GCA_028639655.1. Classification (NCBI taxonomy): domain Eukaryota; kingdom Fungi; phylum Ascomycota; class Sordariomycetes; order Glomerellales; family Glomerellaceae; genus Colletotrichum; species Colletotrichum sp. SAR 10_66. Next base: position 1,726 of record JAQIUS010000422.1, on the reverse strand, counting down.
GACCTTGCCGGCGGTGTCGAGGGACGTCGATCTAGCAATCTTCTTCAAGCGTTCTATGCGTTGGGCGTGGATCTGGGCAATGCACGTGTGGAAGTCGAGATTTTTGCGCTTGGACATGCGCACAATGGCCAGGCAGGATTCGCGGGATCGCAAAATGTCAGGGCCGAGGGCTAGGAAGAAATGCCAAATGGTGACATTCCAATTTCTGCTCGCTTGCGTCAGGCCGGACTTTTGCTTCTGCGGAAGGTTTTCGCAGTGGTCGTGGTACAGGCGACCGAGTAATCCGAGTATGGTCTGCCTGGCTGGGGTCTGCTCTGGCGCCGAGAAGTATTCGTATGTGACGGAATGCAGCGACGCGTATCCGTTGGAAGGAGTTGGCTGGATGGTCTCGGCGAGGCTCTCCCAAGCTTCGTGTCTGCCCAAGCGGAATGACTCCAAGCTGGCACGGACCGAAGCCGAAAGACGATCCATCAAATGTGGGATACTCAACGAGACGGGATCTTGCAGACGTTCTCGGATCCGAGTCGTGTGTTCTCGCAGGGATCGGGCATGGATGGTGGTGGTGGAGGTGGTTCGTGACTTGGGAGGAGAGTCAAGCAGCGTGGGCGAGGGAAGGTGGGGTTTGATGGGCAGCCTCGGTCGGCGGACGGACCACGATCTCAGATGGCGATGGTTTGTGTCACGGAAGGCGTGGGCCGTCAAAGTGGGATCAACCTTGGAGGGCGTCGCTGCCAAAGCTGAAAAGTGACCAAAAAGGGAAAAAGGGAAAGGGCACCTGCGGCCGGTAGAAAGAGCTGGGAACGTGGAAGGGGTTCCCCAAGTCAAAAGAATCGAAAGAACGTGAAAGGCCCAACCCGCAGCGCGACAATGACGTCTTTGCCGCGTTTTCAATCAAAAGAAGAAAGGGACAAAAAACCCATTCCTTCATTCACCAACTGAAGAGACCAGTTATTACTGCAGCTTTATTATGAGACTTCTTCCTTGAGAATCTCACCAGGAAAGAGTGTGACGGGTTGAGAGGGGACCCACTATTTAAAGGCAGGGACACTGGACAATGTGGTATGTACTGCGGACTGCGCTCTGCGTGCGGGGTAGCTCCACTTTTGCCTTTAGCGGTGCAGGTCGAACTTTTGGAAAACCGATTTTGTTTTCGACCTGCAAGCTTTGCGGCCCCAACAAAGAGAACGTACCAAGGTCGATTACTTTTTGGCTGGGTGTTTCTCGACCTCAGTAGATGATGTAAAAGCCTTGCACGTGCCAATGTGACGACTGCACCAAACAGCAGAGTTCTCCGCCCTTCAGCACTGTTACGCCAGTTCGCTGAACTTCCGAATGATGAGTCGCGTTGACGGGAATCAACGGGCAGAGGCTCAATCTGAAGTTGTCATGCCCAAGCAAAACAGTGTTGGGTCGATGCCGCCTTGGCTTGGGGTCTTCAGACGCAGCGATCTTGTCGAGTCCAAAGGTGCGTCCGAAGAACCACAACGGTACTAAGATATTGCAGGCGTGTTTTCCAGCATCAGCCAGGTACGCGGGGTTGGTCATGTCACTTTATCGATCGGACACGCTCCATTTTCAAAGGTGCATGAGAAGGGTGCATACGGCCGGAGGGATGCGTCCGAAAGTGCATAACCAGTCATCATCTCCGCTTTCTGGGCTTCGAACTTGCTTGGTCTCGGATAGCCGATGCAGGTCTAAACTCGTCGACGGTGCATATGACCGCCCC
>JAQIUS010000421.1:0-45608 GCA_028639655.1 Colletotrichum sp. SAR 10_66 | reverse complement strand
CCCCCCCCGCCCCCCCCCCCCCCCCCCCCCCCCCCCCCCCCCCCCCCCCCCCCCCCCCCCCCCCCCCCCCCCCCCCCCCCCCCCCCCCCCCCCCCCCCCAAGCGCTAACAACACTAGCTCGTGATGTATCTCAGCACTCGGGTGACCAAAAAAAGGACCGCTTCCTGAGCTACCCCCAACTTCAACACTTACACTTCCCTAGCGAGGGGTAGGATAAGGACTAAAGAATATTCAGGAGATACCTTACTCTCTGAAGAATAATTTAGTTTTAATAAATATCGTTTTTGTTAAGTTGGGCGTATTGAAATAGTAAGAGCAAAAAGGTGCGCTCAAAAGTCGTTCGTTTATTCTGTTACCCAAGTGCTCAGGCACCTGAGGCTGGGCACATGCCCACAGTTCATCCCCGCCAACGCTGCCAGGCTTACCCAGTAGGTATGCAAAAAGCTCATCCATATCAACAGATATTGCCACTTTGTTCCCATTCAGATGATTCTTGATTGTATCTCTCTCTACAAATCTATGCCTGTGCATAGATTGATTGCTCGGTATGCATTGCGAAGAGGTGCATCAACTTGATCCCGACGGCGATGTCGAGCTCATTCTACGTAATCCAAATGCGCCTTTCGCAGTTTGGGATGAATCTGAAGATGCTGTTGTGCAGCACCTGAACGCATGGTATGCTATTTGTATTTGAAATGCTAGGATGCTCTAATGACTGATTATACTACAGCGATCAAAAGCTTCCGATCATAGCAAAATACTCGTCGTATTATCTTGACTGGTTCGACGATGCGAAGCAAGTGTCAATTTTCCCGCCGGAGCTGCTGAACATCGACAACCCTTTCGACATGGACGGTTTTGGCAAGCCGCTTCCGTGCAGGTTTCTTCTTTCCTCTCGACATCTCATGTTAGCCTCGTCCATCTTCAACAAGAAACTTTCAGGCCCTTGGAAAGAATCTCTTAGAGATCCCGTTGAGCGGGTGCGACGCATTGAGACAACGGAGTGGGATGTCGATGCTCTACTGATACTTTTTCAAATCATACACGGAAAGCACAGTCATGTTCCACGTTCTGTGGATCTCGAAATGTTGGCCAAGATAGCAACTCTGGTCGACTACTATGATTGCCACGAAGCTGTTCAACTGTATGGAGACATGTGGATCGACGGCATCAAAAACGACCTTCCTACCCAGTGCAACCGTGAGCTAGTTCTGTGGATACTGGTGTCTTGGGTTTTCTCAAAAGAGAACATCTTCAACCAAGTCACAAGAACAGCCATTCTTGATAGCAAAGGCCCTGTTCCCACGCTGGAGCTGCCCATCCCTCAGTTCCTCATCGGTATGTTATCATTCAGCGCCAAAAGATCCAACATGGGTATTAACAGTCACAGACACAATCGAAACTCAGAGGATACAGCAGATACGTCCGGTCGCTGCTCAGCTTCAAAACATTTTTGACTCGTTACGGAATGGCACATTCGGCTGCAACTATGAATGTTCTGCGATACTGCTGGGACATTTAACGAAGCAAATGTACTCTCATGATTTACTGGAACTTCTGTCGGACCATACATGTATAGGTTACGGGATCTCAGATACAAGGACTGCTCTGAGTACCTTTCGTTCCCCAAGGTGGCCAAAGTATAATATATCTGGGGCTACCTGTGCCAGTCATCCATGTAGACTGGTAGACGAGATCTTAACTGGTGCATGCTCAAGCTTTGACCAGAAGTCTGAAGGGCTACGTTTGGATGATGTTCGACCTTAAATCTGCCATCCTTCATCCGAGTTGAGAAGAACATCACAATAAAAAGTCTAAGTCTAGCGGATCTAGCTGTAACGTAGGTACATTTTCATCCAGCAGTAAAGCCCAGATCGAGTGACTGTAGCATAGAAGAAAACTGTTATTGGAAGTTCATTATCAGGGTCAAAAGCTTTTCCAAGCCTTTCCCAAGCCAACAGTCCTTGGGTCCTGATGTTGTCACTCAGCAGCTTCTGTGTCACTGATGCGTATCATACACTTTATTTAGCATCAGTGTAAACCAAAGGGTGACCGGAGCAACATCTAATTTACAATCTAGTATTTGGTCTTCGCAGGCAACAATTCGCATAAAAGAGGCTTCTTTTGCCACAATGTATAAACCTTCATTCTATTCCAGTCGAAAGATTCATGGGTCAATCGGACATCGAAGTTTAGGAACAAAGATGCCAGAAGCTACACAGAATTAGCATATGTTGCTGAGGAGAATGACCAGCCAGCCTGTAAATAACAGTACGTTGAAGTAACGAGTATAATACTTACCAATCGAAGTTCATGCATAGCAAGATCCTTAGAAATTAACGTCAGCCCAAGGTGTTCAGGAAAGCATCGGGGGCTCGAACCTTTCCAATGCAATTAAATGGTCCCATTAGAAACGGCTTGGCCATGTCCAGTTGGTCGTTTTCGAATTCAGGGTCACGAAGCCATCGTTGCGGGTGGAACTCGAGGGGTTTCTTGAAGTATAGTTCCTGGGTGTGCATAGATAGAAAGTGGATGCCAACAATTGTGCCTCCAGGTATCCATTCTCCCGCCACCCGTGCACCTCCTTTTGGGATCACTCGAGGTAACATGATTGGTAGCGGGGGATGTAGACGAAGCTATCGGCAGGTTAACGAGGCCGTCCTTCGACTTTCATGCAAGCAGTCAGTAGCATTAACGCAAACCTACCCCTTCTTGGATCACTGCTTGCAAGTACGGCAGACTTGCCAATGCCTCAAGTGACATATCTTCGGATGTTGAAAATCTCAGACGAACCTCCTTTGTAACCTTCTCCAGATGTTGTGGATTCCGAAGAAGATAAAAGGTGATTGCGGAAAGTGCTGAAGCAATGGTTTCTGTTCCCGCCGTCATGAAAAGGAATCCATTGGCGTACTGTTCTTCCATTGTTAAGCTTTCTGATTCCTTCTCCATTCCGAGGATTCTAGACCATAGGTCCGGATGTTTAGGCTCTCGCTTTAGTCGTCTTTCGACGCGCTCAGCGCAATACATCCAGTTCTCGATCTGCTTCCTCTGGACAGCCGGGTTGTACTTGAGGAAAGCGTCTGCCAGCAGCCTCGCAGCTCGGCTGTGGGTCTTGACCCCCAAGAGGAAAGTCGCAGCCTTCACAGAGCCAAAGATAGACTCGACCCATGGAGAACACTCCCCTTCTTCAAGCATATTGAGGTCTTCGTTAAACGTCAAGTCGCCCATGATGTCAAATGTCGTGCAGTTGAAGTACTTTACCATGTCGATTGTATTGCCGGCGCCAGCCTTTCCCGCCAACTTGTCAACAAACTTCTCAGCCCATCGATGGAAGATAGGTTGCTGGTCTATGAGAGCTGTGTTACTGAATGATCGGGCAAGAACCTTTCGTTGCCGGGCATGTATCGAATGGTCTCTGGCTGTGATGAGATTGCTCACATCCGTGAAGGCGAAGATTTTTGAGTAGAACACTGGCTCCTTGATGATGCCGCCTTCTCTTGCGACGTTGAACCCATGAATGTCCTTCCATACTCCATCCCCGCCCGCAAAGGAAAGTACGCTTGGTGCTACTCTGACGATTGGTCCATACTTCCTATGGAGCGCTGGCCGGTCGATGTTATCTGTGCCATTGACAATTGACCAGATTTCGAATATGTTGGAAAAGGCACGATACTTCGGTCCAGGAAATTTGCTTAATGGGCCGAAAAAGACACTGTAAAAGACGGTGATAGTTTTGTATACAATGCAAAGGATCAAGAAAGCGATAGTCGCATTCGACAACTCAGAGCGGATCATCGCAATAGTAAACGAAGATTTAGGCATCGTCACCTCTACGGCAAGGTCTGACTATCCTAGAGTCTCTTTCATGTTTGTCTTGTCTTATGTCTACATCTTCGTCATTTGCACTATGGGAGTTAGGTGACCAGGAATCCTTGTGCAACTCGTCGGAACAGAGGTCCCGCCAGGGGGCACTGCCGGACGGGGAGAAACGGATAGTCACCCCGGGGGCTGATCTCCAGATTAGGCAGTTGATTATAGTTTGAGAAGTGCCGATAAAATCGGATGTTCGATTATAGTTTGGTAAAGCCCGATGAAATGGAAACGTGGATCTTCGGCCAGTTCCATTTCACATCATCCACAGGATCTTCGATTTGATTGGACCAGTTTTCACGCGAATCATTCGTATTCTGGATGGATCGACTTCCCAAAATGCCTTGCCCGATGATCTTCACGTGCATTCTATGTAGCTGGTTGCCATAGGGACAGTCAGAATGTTTTTAGTGATCCGAATTCAACATCCAATCGGCCGCATGGTCTCTAATGCGGGGACTAACGTCAAGACTGATTATTGATGATGATCTTTTTGTTAATTATGCGCTGGTGATATCTAGGAAGGCGGCTGCAATCCGCCTCAAGAAAACACTAATACTAGGTTTCAGTTGGGCAGCCAGCCTTCAGAGTGCCTAAACAAGCTGTGCCGTAGATGAATCAAATTTGCATGCATTCAATCTACGGACCGAGGCTCACCTCGATTATTGCACAGTCCCCTTTTCTGTCTCCCTGTGCTTTCCATACTTTCGCGATACTCAATCTCTCATCGGCGGCTTTGATCAAGGATTCCCATTGCCCGAGAGTTCGCTCTTTTGCATTGTGCATCATCATCATAACAATGTCTGCGTGATTGATGAACCATTCGCTATCCTCGCCATGAAGATCTGGGGCAATCATGTCTTCGATTAGTATGCGAGACTTTTGATCCATCGCCTCGCATATCATCTTCAGAATATTGGCACCGATAGCATCCGAGTGATCATGTAATACGCGCCGCATGAAGTACACATCAGCTCCCATGACGGGCTGCGGATGGAATGCGTTGTGTATCTGCCACTCGATAGGCAATCCAGAGTCTTTGTAGGTTGACCTGCCGAGGAGGATAGGTCCCTCGAGATCCTGTACGATAAACTTGAGCTTGGGGTTTGCTTTGGCGATTTCACTTGAGACGTGTCCACTTCCCCCGCCTACATCCACTATAAGAACTCCGGGTCGAAGGTCTTGAAATGGATATAGTGCGAGGCTTGATGCATAAGATCCCGTGAAAGGGGTCATTCCAAGGGAAAATCGGCGGCCTCGATCTGGATCTTGCTTGTAGTAGTAATCGAATGATTCTAGATCAGCTGGGGCATAGTCAGTCTCTTGGGCATTATCAAAGATCCAGTTCATTCAACATACTTTGGAACGCCCTTGAGAAGGCGCTCTTTCCGTTGTCTACCTTGAAATCGTTCTCTTTCATCGTCGAAGACAAGGCTGATCCCGCGCGGAATATATCATCGGAACTAAATTCAATGAGATCTCTGTTATACTGACTGAGCTGAAAATCGGATCATACCATAGTCCCATCAGGGCTTCTACGCCCGGTAATTTCAAGATAATCGAATTTGCATTTTGAAGATAAAGACCCGGTGAGACCTCCCGGAAAACATATCGTTGAGTCAAATATCGGAGTAGACGGCCTATTGAATGTATCAACTCGGATCTTCGAAAGCGAGTGGTTCACATACTGATCAGCTCTTGGGAACCACCGCTGTCCTTTGCCAGATCACGCAAGGTACTTGGACTTTGGACATCTGTGGAGACCAGTTGATGCAATCGGAGTTCGAGTGCAGTGTTGAGCACGGCAGGGAATACGTGTCCCCCAGCTGACTGCATCATCCACTGTATTATGTTAGAGTCAAAGGAAATTGACATGGGAGACCCATCACATGATAGAGACATGTGGTAGGAGATCTTTCAGGGGAAACAGGACTTACACCCATAGGTCCCTGGGCCAATGCTGTCAATTTCTCACAAGCTCTGACAATAGATTGCCTAGCACTCTCAGCAACTGGAGGTGCAAGAAGAGTATCCGTATTCAATTCATCTAAAGAAGGCGGCTTTCGCGCGTCATTTTCGAGTTCCAGCAGTAATTTGTCGATGCTTTGGTGAAGAATCTGCCGCAACTCCTTCAGGTCCTGGGTTTTCGAGATCGAAGAAGCCATTGCGATGGATTTACGCTAAGAGCTTGCGTAGGACAGTTTGGTGCTCCTTGATACTATTGTCGAAATTTGTACGAAGAAATTTTGTGTTTGTGGCAGGAAAATTCGTTCCGATATCGCCTTTCTTAAGGAACACTCATAAAACCTTCTTGGTATAGAGTTCAACATATGTCCAGGGTGAAACATTACTCTTCGGTCATAGGCGCTGCCTCTCCAATTTCCACAACGTGAGCCAGATGAAGGCACATTTGCAGATTCTTTGCTGATGGAATCAATTGCTATACATTGTTCGCGTTCAGATATTTGGATCTTTGATCATCATATCCCTCACCACACTCATGAAATCCCCACAGTAGCTCTTCTCAGCTTTCATATATCTTTTCCCGTCTTTCACAAATCCCCAGCCAATAGTAATCCACTCGTGCGGATCATAGTCCGGTGCATGTTGAATGAACTTTGCCAGTCTATCATCTAGTGCAGGAAGATCTTCTCGTGACAACTTCGTGGCATAGAATGCCGCTCTTTCAATTTCACCCGTCTCAAAAGCCAATGTGAGGGCAAAGGCAAAGCTGCCGTCGTTTGCTCTTGACAGTTTACTAATCACCGCAACGTCGTCCTCTTCCAATGGCTGGCAGTCTGCCAATCGGAGTAGTCCATCAGCTTGCCCTTTGCTGAGGGGTCCTGGAACACGCCAGTAAATGTTGATCGTGTGAGAATGCCAATCGACAGCAATAGTCCTCACTCTATCCAGCTCGTGGTCCTTGAAAGTGCCAAGGTGACGGCGGATCCGGTGTGGAACGAAGTCAAGATCAATAACGTCTTTTATACGACGCGTCTGGCCTAGAAACAACCACGACTTCATGAGTCCCTTTGAAGTGTCGAAGTCACACCATTGTTGTACCTCCCCGTCGAAAAGCGAACTCCAAGCCTGCACCAAATCCGTCAGGGGACTGTGCTGGATGAAGCCTGCTTCAATGGCGGTAGTAACGACATCGGTTGATGCGGCTTGGAAGAAGCGATAGTTGAGCGCGGAATCCTTCGAGGTGGCTCGCCATCCCACAGGAGCGTTGTGAAAGTGAGTGTGATATGCCCTCAGGACGGCTGTCGTAGTCGATGCTGAGAAGGGTGCATCTAGAATGTTACAAAATCGTTCAACGTCTTCTAGAAACCGAGGAAATGAAAAGGTGATTACATCCTTCGTATTCGATGGTCTGCAAATATGATTGTTCTGGTCATGGCATTTTGTTAAGGTAAAGTGTTGTACTGCGTTCATTGTGGTCCTGCGTTTGGTCACTTTCAGTAGATCCGGACGAGCAGTGAAATGGGACCACACTGCAGGCTTTGAAAGTAGATTTCACATTTCTGCATTGAGATAATTGGCCGCTATGTGATTATGGGGGACTTAAGATCTCTTACAAGAATTCCACCCTCATTGTGAATCTGGCACGGCGTTTTGATAGCCCAGTATATCTCCATTCCGACGGACATTAGTTTCATGAGGAAGTAGCTTACATGGGTATGCTTGGTTGTTTTAACCTTCTCCTTGCAGTTCATGTCAACCAGCCAGACTTGTGTCTCTTACTGACAGTTCCGATACCAGTTTCGATCGTCGACATTCATAAAACGCAAAGCTTGGACGAATCAACCCCGCGTTACGCCCGTCTGGCGCCGTCGGACAGTAGCACCGACGGAAATCACCGCATCTTCAGGTTTATAACTCCGTAGCCTCAATCATAGCGAAAAGCTTCGTTCTTTTCCGAACATGTGCTTATCCGGGCGCCCACTCGTGGTTGCGCCATGCGATCACTGCCGGCAGCTGGAAGAATCGCACCATTGCACGTTAAATCTAAACTTCCACTGCCATGGTTCGCCAGCTTGACGGTGATTCCGTAAGTGGGATGCCTAGCAACGCCGCCCTCCTCGTCACAGAACAAGTTCTAGCCCTCTCAAAAGCCGCTGGACGGGGAATGTAATCATTTCCACCCGGCACAAAAGTCTCATGCGACAACCCTAGTCATTTTTTCTTGCGCCACCCAACCAAAAGCATTAATGCAAACAAAGCGCCGTGGATGACTAGATGCCCCGGAGGACCACCTGCCATGCTTTCTTCCGGTCTGTAGTTGCCTCTGCGTTTCTTGATCCTGGTCCAGGCTCTTCTTATGGGGAATAGGTGATAGATGGCCATAGATCGGGCAATCATGACGCTCGTGTCGTCAAATGTCTTGCTATCACTTCGGATGAGAGACAAAAGGCACAAGACGTTGGTAGCTAGAAGCATGCCAGCGTAGTTGTGGCAAACTAAGACCGCCTCTTCGTTAGCGTTAGGATCTTGCAGTTGCTTGTGTGGTTGGCAGAAGAACGATGCGGATGCCGCTGACTCGAAGACGAGGTGTCCTAATAAGGCAATTTTCCCAATATGCATCTTTGCTTGTTTGAAATTGGATGAGAAGTAACTTTCTTTGTTTTTAGCCAAGTGAATCAAAGCAGCAAAAGACGCCGTTGGACCACTGATTTCCGTGGCAGGCTTTCAATAATATGATTCTGAGATGAGTCTCTGCAACTTTATACTATTTCTCCTAATTGATTGGGTCACTCTGGTTCGTTTCAAGGATGGAGGCAATCACTCCGAGGAATCGGGACACTTCCGTGGGTCTTGTTCATGACTAGAGTCATGGTGCGTCAATTGCATCCCTGTAGACCACGTTTCCAAACCATGATTCCCCTGTTCCGGGGAATGATTTCCTCCCAGGGACGAGTACCCACCAATGATGAATCATCTGTCGGTGGTATACTACTTGTAGCGACTCAGGTATGAGCGGGTCGAAGCACACTTTGAATCAACTACAGCTTAGGTAGGGAGCTCACACTTCCTATCTAGGCGAGGACCTCGTTAAATCGGGAGAAATATTCAACTACTCTCCGTTTTATTTTGCTCACTATGAAACGAATGATTGTAAGTTATTACTGGTTAGGCGGGAGAAACCTCCGAATTGCCCCATCTCGGCTCTTGGCTGATAATCGGACGACAGCAAGCAGGATACTCTCATCAATTTTTGTGTTAGGTGTGGAACAGCTTTTTCTTTGGGTAGCTTGGAGAGGCTTTCATGGCATCTGTTCAACTAGGGTCGCGAGAGAACATCATCGACCCGAGTCTCCACCCATCTCTGATGCTACCCGTGAGTTACTCGGCCAAGACTAAATCGCTTGAAACCGGCTAGCCATACTTCCAGGTACCAATACATTTTATCACCGAGTCTAGACAGCGAACGAGCGCCTCACCATTCTTCAATTCCGATTGAGCATTGGGGGCTACGGTCTGTGTAGCAGCAGGTTCTTACATCCATACCGTGTTTGTGGCAACAGAAACGTTCTTCCTCCAGCGCGTCTCCATCGAAGCAAGACCTGCTCACGTACCTTCCAAGAGAGTTCCAAATTAGTCGAATATGGGAAGCCTCGCCGATGATATGGAGAAATCAAAGTCCCATATTAAAATAACAGAACTGCATCCTTACTTTGGTGCGGAGATTTCGGGGGTCAACCTGTCAACGCCCATGTCAGACGACGTCTTCGAGAATATTGTCGCATTATCTGCAAAGGTGAGGCCATCAATCTAGCTGCAATAGTGTGCAAATTCGGGACGATGCGACGTGTAGTTTGATATTGTGACTGACCTACCGCAGTACGGCGTGATCGTTTTTCGTAGCACTGGTCTTGATGATACCAACCATGTCGAGCTTGCTCGCCGTTTTGGGCCCCTCTTTAGCATGAAAAAGGTGCTAGGCAATACGAAAACACGACTTAAGACCGATGAGCTCGCCGATTTGAGCAACATCGACCCGGACACAGGAGAGCCTGTCCCAGCTGAAGGTCCCAAGGCCCAAATTGGCAGGCTCGCATCCTTCTTTCATCCAGACCTTGCATACAGTCAACAGCGAGCTTCGTGGAGTCTTCTTAGAGCGCACGAAATTCCGCCGCCAGGATACGGAGGCGACACTATCTTTGCTGATACCAGGACTGCCTTCGACGAGTTGGACGATGTCGAATCCGGCCTCAAGAAAAGACTTTTGTCTAGGAACTATTGCGGTGTTCACTCGTGGCAACATGCACAGAAAATCAGTAACCCCGAATTGTTTAAAGACTTAGACCCTTCAGCCTATCCTATGGCCAGGCACCAGCTTGTAGAGTTGCACCAACCCTCCAATAGGATGAACCTCTACATTGGGCTATATATGCACCATATTGAATGCGCACCCGAGGAGGACGAAGAGATGGCAGAGCTTCAACACAAACTGCTCAAACACGCCACCCAAGCCAAATACCAATTAAATGTGGAATGGCATCACCCAGGTGACTTGGTTATATGGGACAATAGGTGAGTCGTCAATACCTACCATAACAATGCGCGCCTAAATGCCCTGACATGTACTCCTTGACAGGACAGTATTGCACAAAGCCGGTTCGGGAAGCTATGCTGGACGGTTTAGAAGAGACTTGAGACGCGCAACTGTGTTGGAGACCTGAAATCTCTGGCAGGCGGGGTAGCCTGAATATTGTTTCCGTAATAGAGCTACAGAACATATCACAGACGGTGCAATTAATAAATGGCTATGAATAAAGTGTTGGATTTTCCAGGGCCCGCAATCAACAGCGAAGTGTACATGTACACATGGTCACTCACTAGTAGCATACGTAGTGCATTTGACTACCTTATCCAATACGTTTTTTGATCCTGAACTAGGAACGGAACGGAAGCATAGTGTGCCGCAGAAAAGGGAAGAATCCCGACGAGAAATGACAGCGATGATGAAGATGGTCTGAAATAGCTACTAAACACGAGTATTAACCGAGAGAAATGAGTTTATTGTCTGATAATGACCTGAAGAAATGGACTTAAACGTCTCCCTTGACTCCAGGGCCCTCACTGATCGACTACACAGCGTCTCAAAAAGGCCATCTCGCTGGCTAGACCAGGTCCGAAACTGACCGCCACCACGTGCTCGCTCCCTACACCCATATTCCTAAGTTGATCAAGCACGCAGATTGCCGTGGGGCTCCCGGTATTCCCCCTGGTTCTGTAGATATGTCGAGTTGCCCTGATCTGATGGTCATCCAAAGCCATGCTGTCCTTGACATTATTGATGACCGATTCTCCTCCAGGATGAAGGGCCCAATCGAAGTCGGAAATTTCAAGTTCAGGATGACCGACCTTCTCGCGGTATGACGGGAGAAGCTTATCCCATAGAGGACGGACCGACTGCTTGGCGATATCCGGTACTTGCTTGGAGATAATGCTGGTGAAGCCAGTCGTCTTCACCATGGCGCCCATATGGTGTATCGTTTCTGGTACAGTCATGCGCTCCCACTCAAGTAGCTGAAACTTGGCCTGAGTGAGGTCATCCAACCCATCATCGTTACACAACACAAAGGCGGACGCCGCATCGCCGAAGATGGCACCCGCGATGTCCATGTTTTCAATGTCAGTAGCCACCTCAGCCTCTGCGTACTGGTGTCTCAAGTACATAGTGCAGACCTCCGAGGCAAAGCAGAGGATACGGGCAGGCCGCTTCCGAGACGTCGCAGCCATGGCAATGTTGGCAGCTACGCGCATCAGGGCGACGCTACCAGCACAACCGACACCATTCAGAAACATGTTCTCGACATGATAGCCCAAACCAAGTCTGCGTGCCACCAGATAGTCGTAACCGGGCAGGCTCAGAGACCCTACTGTGACTCCTATAACATGCGTGATGTCCTCTGGGTCACCACCCCAGTCCCGCAAAGCCTTTCGACAGGCCTGCACTGTTAGATCAACCCCGACCTTACGAAACCGAGCGTCAAGTTCATCAATAGTTGGGACTTCAGGTTGACAGCCAAATCCGGTCTCGAAGTCCATTGTCGATGCTCGTGTTTCAATTCCGCTATTCATTGTGAGCTTCAGTAGTCTTGCAAGTCTGTTTTGACAGCCCAAGTATTAGCCCTGATAATGCAAGAATAGCAAGGACGGGTGAATTTACACCGGCTTTTCGATGTCATGAAATTTCTTTGCCCAATTGACGAATGTCTCCGGTGGGATCAAATACGGAGGATACTGCGAGCCGATGCCAGTGATCCAAAGACCGGTGACCGGTGAATGAGACAATTCCTTGCCATGCCCGCCATTTCGCGGGCAGCCATTTTGCGTCTGGTTGTTTAAAGTGACTCTAGTCATGATAACTCATTCAGATTTCAGTTGCACCGGAAACCACACAACAGAAGGCAAAGCGACTCGTTTACTCTTAGATGGCTGAACAGGTAGTACTTGACTGGTGTAAAGCTGAAATATGCAAATAACCGCATGTGTGGTCAAGCACGGAACACAAAGGCTAATTGTGTTAATCAAACAGGGATGCAGGGAGCGATAGATGAGTAATCTAGAAACATAAGAAAATCAAATAACTTGCTCCACGACCACTTACTGACATTATTTCCAAATGTCGGCCCTCGTCAAAACCCCCGAGTTTCAAGCCTCTTTGAAAACTCCGAGGACGTTGACATGAGGATCCAGCAGGGGTGATATTTTGGCAGGTTCCGGGGCCCGGCACGGCCACAGGAGGGTCGGGATTTGGAAGGTACTGTCCCGTAAAGGAAAGAATCCTGAAACACTGGGCCTAAAGTATTTGAAGCCGACGGGAGCGACTGCTTCGCTCTCGCATTGCACATCCCGTCGGCTTTCTCGACTCACATCTGGCCTTCTTTTTCCGAGAACAGAGTCATGGCCGTCGGGAATGTCACCGCGGTAAATCAATCCGCTCCACTTCACATCTTGGATTTGGTATGCTTATTACTGCGACTGAATAAGAGATAGGCCATCACAGCCAAGTAACGCCGAATGAAGTCATAGACCTTGTTTCGCAAATCATAACATTCACCAAGAACAGCTTAATCAAGACAAAATGTTGCCAAATCTGTCAACGTATTACGGCGAAGAGTCGATCCCAGGTCGCAGCGGCAGCCGCGACAGTGGGGTTGCTGTAAATGGTGTAGATGGCTACGACACAACAGACAGCGGTTGCAGCACTCATGGAGTTACCTCTGGAGATAGCAACACGGCCGCTTTCGAGCCGGTGGCAATTTGCGGTATGGGAATGCGGCTTCCTGGAGGTGTGAACGATCCAGACGCCTTTTGGGATATGCTCGTGAACAAGCGCGACGGGCGATGTCCGGTGCCCAAAGACCGCTATAATGCTGAGACATGGCATGCGCCAGGCAAAAAGAGGCATGTTCCTAGTGATCATGGCTACTTTCTGGACAGCAGCATCGATATCAAGAACGCCGATGCTTCCTTTTGGTCAATGACCAAGAAAGAGCTCGAGATATTGGATCCTCAGCAACGTTTAAGTCTGGAAGTGGTCTACGAAACACTTCAGAGAGCAGGTCAAAAGCCCTCTGAGCTCCGAGGAAGGAAGATTGGTGTTTGGGTTGGCAGCTTTGGCGGCGACCGGGCTGAGCTGGACGCCGCCGACCCACAAACCGTTCATCCCTACAACTTACTCAATGGCTTCGACTTTATGCCGGCAGATCGGATTCACTACGAGTTCGGCTTCATGGGTCCGAGCGTTACTGTTCGAACAGCTTGCAGCTCCTCACTGCTGGGCTTACACCAAGCCTGCTATGCTCTGATACATGGCGATTGCGAAGCAGCGGTTGTAGCCGGCACGAGCATCATATACTCCCCCACTCTGACAGCGACGATGAACGATCATAACGTTCTATCCCCTTCAGGGACGTGCAAGACGTTCGATGCCGAGGCAGACGGCTTTGTACGTGGCGAGGCGGTCGTTGCTGTTTACGTCAAGAAGCTCAGTGACGCAGTTCGAGACGGAGACCCAATCTGTTCAGTGGTTCTGTCTACAGCGAGCAACTCTAGTGGTAAGTCTTCCACGATGACCGCACCGAATCCAGATGCCCAGGAAGACTTGATTCGGAGAGCACACGAGGTCGCTGGCATCAAGGACTATTCCAGGACGGCCATGATGGAGTGTCATGGGACAGGGACGCCAGTTGGTGACCCTCTTGAATGTGAGGCCGTGGGACGCGTCTTCGGAGATCATGACGGCATCTACATTGGCTCCGTGAAGACCAATATTGGGCACGTTGAAGGTGCCGCTGGCCTTGCCAGTGTCTTGAAGATGACGCTTGCTCTTCAAAACGACATGATTCCGCCAAATGCCAATTTCAAATCTCCCAACCCCAAGATCCCGTTCGATCGCTACCAACTAAAGGTTCCTACACAAGCCATTCCTTGGCCCCAGGGGAAAGATAGAGTCGTCGGCGTCGGTTCGTACGGTGTTGGTGGCTCCAACGCTTACGCCCTCCTGGCCTCAGTCGACCACGTCGGGATTAAAGATGACAGAAGAAGGACGAAAACAACAAAACCGCTGCCAATTGGTTTAGAGTCCCCCAAGCTACTTCTGTTCTCCGCCAAGCATCCCCAGGCGCTTGAAAAGATGGTGAAGCGCCACCAGGCTTATAACTTAGCCCACCCAGACCGATTGAGCGACGTAGCGTATACCTTAGCAAAGAAACGGGAGTTACTAAGCTACCGCGCTTGCTGCGTGTCGAATGGTATTGATGACTTCCCAACACTCAAGCCGCCTCGACATGGTTTTTACGACCCTGCTCACTTGGTTTTCGTGTTCACGGGACAGGGCGCGCAGTGGGCACAGATGGGGAAGTCCCTCGTGGAGAACATCCCATCGTTCAAACTTTCATTGGAAGCGATGGACAGTCTGTTGCAACAGTTACCAGACAGTCCGACATGGAACTTAATAGGTATGTCAAAATCTCAGCCTCAGAGTCGGAAGGCCGGTGTGGTCCAAATCATCAGCCAAGCTGACATGACCTCAAAACACAGACGAGATGTTGGCACCGAAAAGAACTTCCAGAATCAACAACGGGCAAGTCTCGCAGGTTTGCTGCGCAGCTCTTCAGTTGTGTCTTGTAGACCTCTTAAAGAATTTCAACATCAAGCCAGCAGCGGTGCTGGGCCACTCGTCAGGAGAAATCGCAGCTGCGTACGCCTGTGGGGCAATTACTCAACGCGAAGCCATCATCATCGCCTACTATCGTGGCAAGGTATTGGGGGCCGTAGAGGACTCAATTGGTGGTATGGCTGCCATCGGGATGGGGAAAGCGCAGGTCACGCCATACCTTCGGCCTGGCGTGTTAGTCGGATGCGAAAACAGCCCAAACAGCGTCACACTAACCGGAGACAAGACTTCTCTCGATCTGGTAGTCACGGAGATAAAGAAGACACATCCGGACGTACTTGCCAGAGCTCTGCAAGTGGATAGGGCATATCACTCTCATCACATGCAAGCTGTTGTTTCGCAATATGTCGACCTGCTTCGACCACACGTGCAGCCTCGTGACCCAAAGACGCCATTTTTCTCCAGTGTCACGAACCAGCTTATATGCCAGGGGGCCGAACTTGGTCCCGATTACTGGGTCCAGAACTTGGTATCACCAGTTCTCTTCAGTGGAGCTGTGAGCAAAGCATTGCACACCCTTAATTCCGAGAAGGCTTTTCTAGAGATCGGTCCACATTCTGCTCTTGCAGGTCCTATTCGACAGATCTTAGGGGCTGAGAAAATCAACGCCGAGTATATCGCCACCCTCATTCGCGGCCAGGACGCTCATCAAGAACTCCTCCGTGCTGTGGGCGAGCTGTGGTTACGGAATCATCCGGTGGCCTTAGATCGCGTGTTCGAGGAAGGGGACATTCTTACAGACCTCCCATCATATCCTTGGCACTATGAAGGGCCACTATGGCATGAATCTAGGCTGTCCGAAGAGTATCGTCTGCGCAAGTTTCGGCATCATGAACTCCTTGGCAGTAGGGTTTTGCAAAGCACAAACAGAAGTCCAGCTTGGCGAAATCTGCTACGTCTAGAGGATGTGCCATGGATTGCAGAGCATGAGGTTGAAGGGACCATTATCCTTCCTGGGGTCTCGTATTTGTGTATGGCTGGTGAAGCTGCTAGACAGCTCACAGGAAACCCCAATTTCACGTGCAAACAAGTTCACTTCAGTGCGGCCCTACCCATGACGTACGAGAGCCAGACGGAAATCGTTACTCAACTCAACCAAATAAATCTCACCGACTCAATCGACTCGGATTGGTACGACTTCACCATTTCCAGCTACCAGGACGGAAGCTGGGTGAAGCACGCGTATGGAAAGGTCCGATGTGACAGCGAATCGTTGAATAGTAGCTTGCGACATTGTGATGCCAAAGATTTTAGCAGTGTCTTCTCGAGGATGTGCTCCTCCGCCTCGTGGTATCGCAAGTTTAGGTCCCTCGGCCTGGAGTATGGCCCACGCTTCAGCGGCATGGACATCGCAGCCGATCCCACAACACCACAGATCAAGGGGACTTTGAAGCTTGACCTACTACCAGGAGAGGAAAATTACTATTCTGTACACCCAGGGGCGTTGGACCGTCTTGTTCAAAGCTTATATGTGGCCGTCGCCCATGGTCTCACACGAAATTGCAACTCGCTAGCACTAGTTGCTTACGTCGATGAGTTCGCCTTTGCAGTGCCACCGGAAGGAGCTCAAGAGCTGTCATTTTCAGCAAAGGTCACGGAGCAGCGGCCTGGAGCGTTTCTGGGTAGCGTTGACGCTACTCTCGACGGCGGTAGCGTAGTCGTGAGCTCCAAGGGGTGGCAGCTATCGAGAATCAGCGGCTCTAATGCCGCGAATGAGGTTTCTAATCCACACGGAGCTGCGGAGCTTGAGTGGAGAGAAGATATTGAGTTCGTTGATCCCTCTTCTCTGATCCGACCCGCGATAGACGTCTCAAAGGCGGAGCTGTATCGGCTGCTCGACCGGTTCAACATACTTTCCCTCACCCGAACACTCGACAGCATACGCCACATTGCTCACCCTACACGTGAACACCTGAACAGATACCGGAAATGGCTTGAAGACACCGTCACTGGACTTGCTTCTGGCCCTCTCAAATGCC
Source organism: Colletotrichum sp. SAR 10_66 (assembly GCA_028639655.1). Taxonomy (NCBI): domain Eukaryota; kingdom Fungi; phylum Ascomycota; class Sordariomycetes; order Glomerellales; family Glomerellaceae; genus Colletotrichum; species Colletotrichum sp. SAR 10_66. Next base: position 28,568 of record JAQIUS010000421.1, on the reverse strand, counting down.
CTGGAGTTCCAGACGCTGAGTATCTCGTCAGTTTGGCGTCGAAAGATCGAGATGTCCTGCTTTCATCGCTGTTCAAGGACCTTGAAAAAAGTGAGGTCCATGCTCCTGCAGCAGCTATTCATCGTATCAGCTCTTCCTGCGAAGGAATCTTCAATGGCGATGTCAGCGAGCTTGAGCTTCTTCTGGCGGATGGCGTACTTCAAAACGTCTACAACTGCCTTCTTCTAGACACTGACTCGTCAAGGCTATTATCACTGATTGGGCATAAGAAGCCAAACCTTCGCGTGCTGGAGATCGGGGCCGGGACTGGAGGTGCGACGGCTAGCACGCTCCGGAGCTTGACATCGAGTCACGGCCAGAGGATCTATCAGTCCTACACCTACACTGATATATCCAGCGGCTTTTTTGCAGATGCAAAGAAGAGGTTCGAAGAATACGGGGGAATTGAATTCGCCATCCTTGACATCAGCAAAGACCCGTTGGAGCAGGGATTCCAGGCCGAGTCATACGACCTCATTATTGCATGGAACGTCATACATGCCACACCAGACCTTCACGAGTCGCTCAGCAACATAAGGAAGTTGATACACCCTGAAGGACGGTTTCTACTGCAAGAGATATTTCCGATCACGCCCTGGATCAACCATTGTTTTGGTGTCATCCCAGGCTGGTGGCTTGGCGAAGCCGACGGTCGCGTTTCCACGCCCCATGTCAGCTTTGAGAGATGGAAGAAGGAGCTGTCGAACTCCGGATTCGGTGATATATCAAATAGTTTCGACGGTTACACGAACAACAACATCATTTGCCGGCCGTCACAACCTGTGCCCTCGTCGACACGAGTCACACTTCTAAAGTACAAGGGACAAGATACTAAGCAGCTTTTTGAGACTCTGCGCCGGGCTTCATACGAAGTCGATGAATACACCTTGGAGGATTCGGAAGCGAGTCTAACCCCAGAACAAGACGTCATATCCGTACTCGATGTCCTTTCTCCCTTTTTCGCCGGTCTGACAGAGGAAAGATTTGCACACTTTCAGCGATTCGTCAAGAATGCCCACGATAGTGATTGTGGTATTTTATGGCTTACTGGCCAATGTCAGGTCGGCGAGAAGATTCAATCGGAGTACGCTCCGCTTTTTGGCTTATCTCGCGTTCTGCGGACAGAGCTAGGGCTTGATTTTGCCACTCTTGAACTCGAATGTTTGTCCCCGGCGGCCATCGCTCATGTTTTCCTGAAGGTATACAGCCAGTTCAGGAAGCGCGTCAAGAATGACCCGGATAGCAACCCCGAGTATGAATGGGCGTATATGGACGACAAAATTCTGATCAGCCGTTATCATCATATTAACCTAACAGCTGAGTCTCAAGTGCTTCCAGAAAGCATGGGTGTGCGAAAGCTCTCCCAGCGCAAGCCGGGACTCACTGAGACACTGTACTGGAAGCCAATGATAACCCCAGCGCTCAACAAGGATGAAGTCAAGATCGAAGTGAAGGCCGTCGGCATGAACTACAAAGACGTTCTCATTGCTCAAAGTATTATCACCGACACAGCGGCTATTCAAGATGGACTTGGTCTAGAATGTGCCGGCATTGTCTTGGAAGTCGGCCCTGATGTGGACAGGGTCAAGGTGGGAGATCGCGTTGTGGCCATATCTAGCGGGTCATTCACAAACATCAAAGTGACGTCCCAACAGCTATGCTGCAGGATACCGGACCCGATGGGTTTCGAAGACGCTGCTGTGATTCCTGTTGCATACTGCACTGCTTTTCATGCGCTATTCACCCAAGGTAAAGCAATCAAAGGAATGGTATGTAAAACACCTCAATTTCATACAAACCTCAATCTCAACCGTCACTAACGGTATGCGTGCGCAAAGAGTATCTTGATCCATTCGGCTACGGGAGGTGTGGGCTTGGCGGCACTCCAGCTCGCTCAGATGGTAGAAGCTGACGTGAGTTGAACGATTGATGTAAGGCTTCATTTTTTAGCCAAAACTGACGAGTATCTCAACAGATTTACTGTACTGTCGGCAGTCAAAGTAAGAGAGACTTTCTCATCGAGAAACTCGGAATTCCCCCAGGCAAGATTTTCAACTCCCGCGACTCGTCATTCCTGCCGGGCATCAGGGCAGCCACAAAGGGATTGGGGGTGGACTTGGTCCTCAACCAACTATCAGGAGAGCTGCTGCACGCTTCTTGGCAGTGCGTGGCTGAGTTTGGTACCTTCGTCGAGCTCGGCCGCCGGGACTTCCTTGGACATGCGAAGTTGGCTATGGACCAATTTGAATCTAATCGAACCTTCTGTGGTATTGATCTGGCACATCTCTGGGCCCGGAAGCCCCGACTCGTTGGGGATATGCTGGAGCGAGTCATAGATCTATGGATGCAGGGCCACATTAAACCATACATCGCCTCTACTCGTTCAGCCGCAGAAATTTCTCAGCCCTTCCGACAAATGCAACAGAGCCAGCACATAGGCAAGATCGTTGTAACATTGCCAGCAGAAGCTGAATATCAGCTGCTTCCCACCGAGCCCATCCACAAGACGGTCGAACTACGGCATGATCGGTCATATCTCTTTACTGGTGGCCTGGGGTCTTTAGGTACCGTCATTTCCTCCTGGCTTGTGGAAAAGGGGGCCAAGGAGATCATTTTCCTGTCTCGTTCTGCAGGTCGTCTGCCGGAACATGCCTCTTTAGCCAAAGAGCTGGCATGTCTGGGTTGTAATGCCACATTTGTTTCCGGCAACGTCGCCAAGTATGACGACGTTGTTCGAGCAATCCAAACCGCCAAAATGCCAATCGGAGGGGTTCTTCACGCTGCTATGGCTCTTCAGGACGCTAGCTTTCTCAGTATGAGTTGGCCTGAGTGGCTTGCGGCATCGCAGCCGAAGATTGACGGAACTAGGAACATCCATGAGGCCTTGCTGGAGCGGCAGCCTGACGTTCCGCTTGAGTTCTTCTTCTTGTTCAGCTCCACAGCAGCTACAGGTGGATGGTGGGGACAGGCCAACTATCATGCTGGGAATTCCTACATTGAATCCTTCGCTGGTTATAGGCGAAATCTGGGGCTAGCTGCAAGTGTTATAAATGTGGGCTTTATCAGCGACGTCGGCTACGTGGCTGACCGACCTGAGGCAGCTGACTTGGCCAAGGCAACAGGTCAATGGTTCAACACCGAGGTCGAGCTCCTGGACTGCATTGAGCAGATGCTGATGGAACTTCCGACGGGCAACGGCGCTTCAGCTGCCTCGTGCCATGTACAACCATCTCTATTGGCCATGGGAATGCGGTCTACGATGCCTCTTACATCGAAATCGTGCCGTGTCCCGTGGAAGAGAGATCGACGAATGCTTGCCCTTCGCAACCTGGACTCGGATGACAGCAATATTCCTTCAGGCTCAGACAGTATGACGAATGACGAGCTCAGCCACGCCATCCGAGAGCTAAGCTCTAACATCGTTTCGCTTCAATCAGGAGAGACCACAGAATTCCTAGCAACGCATATTGGGAAAACGCTGTGCAAATTCCAGCTTAGACAAGACACCGACCTCGACTTCCAGGCTCCATTAACGGACCTCGGTCTAGATTCTCTCGTAGGAATAGAAGTGCGAGCCTGGATCAGGCAATGGATGGGCGTAGATCTGGCCACGCTTGAGATTACCGGCTCCAAAAACCTAGAGCAGCTTGCCACGGCGGTGCAGAAAAGGATGATTCAGAAATACAACTCTAAGACATGAGGCGCAAGCAACCGCATGGGATAGGATTTCAAAGTTTTGCTTCCTGTACGTAAATAGACATGGCTTGGGGATCAACTTGGTCTCAGAACGAAGGCTTTTTGTGGGGTTGCGAGTAAGCCTTAACCGCCGCTAGGCATGCTGTGTAACTCGCGAAGAGTTCACGGAAGTCAAGGGCGACCATATCCGCCAGGAAAGTACCTGGCATACGCTAAGCAGCATGCTGAACGGGCTGTATAATTGCCGGGCAAAGTCCTACATACATACAGTCAATTTGAGTTAGTTAATTGTCGATCCTTCAGCAGGGCGTAAGCCAGTCGCGACAGGGGTCTGGTGAACTACCGGAGGCGGCCGCAAGGCTGTCCAGGGTCCTCAGTAGGTGACCAAAGTTCCGCAGATCATCGAAATCGCCCCGGTAGAAGTTGAATCACGGAGCTTTAGACAGTACGTCAGGGCATCGCCGAACATTTGACAGCTTTATCGGGCGAAAGAGTGGAATCAAGTGCTGGATTTCTATCATCTGACTTGCATCCTTGTGGGGAAAATCCTATGGGCGCTTGATGGGCTTCAGCTCTGCATATGGAAGGCAAAGTGCCTATTTGTCGAGTATCGTACCAGTGCAAAGCCTTTCCCGAACAAGTATTTCTCGGCTTGTGTCCAGAGGGCAATAAAACTAATCTTTCCAGGATTGCAAGCGTAGCAAAATGGAACCAGCCTCTGTTCAGAGTAACTAAATGGACGTTGATACCAACGTAACTTCGCGTGAGTTGTCTAGTAAGGCGGGGACTTTACCAGAGTTCTTCGCGTATCTGTATTGGACGCTCACGATAGTGACAACTTCGGACAACTCTGGCTTTAGTATCCACATGGCGGCCGCTCGGCCCACCTTAGCCTACTACACCTCAATGGCTTATAGCCTTGTCGGCGTTCCATTCTTGATTGCCTCATGGTGGCAACTGATGTCTCGTCTGCCTAGGACGTGACATGGTTCATTTCACTCACTCACCAGTTGCATCGACAAAACCACCTATTACTAGCGGTGAACACTGGGTATGCCATGGACGGATAGTCATCGTTGGTGCAACATGGCCTTGAGGAGCAGGATATTTTGTATGATCTGCCTGGACGGTACCTAGTAGTTGTCTCAAATTGGCCGGCCAGGCGCATTGCTTGAGAGATTCATTTTAGGCAGACAAGGTAAAAATCCTATCGAGACTATGAGCCCATAACTATGTTGTGAGTTTTCGTGAGGATGACAACACGGTCGGGTGGTCAACTATATAACCCTTCAGATCTCCCGCGTCTTTCTTTCTTGACCTCCAATAGCATCAGCCTCTCACCTCATTACATCTTTCTACATCTCCACAGCCATACTTCTCAAGCTTCTTGACCTGCAGTCTTCTCACCTTTTCCCACCAAAATGAAGTCTTTCACCGTCATTGCCGTCACCCTTCTGGGTCTCACCAACGCTGCCAGCATTCGCATTTGCAAGGACCAGACCATCACCAAATGTGTCACCATGGACGTCAACGGCTGCAGTAAGTTTGTGACTATAGTCCCGTCATTATACGAGGTCTAACAAAGCTTAGCCAACTTCCCTGGAAGCATGAACGATGCTGTCAGCTCTGTTGACACCGGCAGTGCCACCTGCACCTTCTACAAGTAAGTCATCACAGTCGGTTCTTCAAACTGGACGTGGCAGGTTACTTCAGTTACACCCAGCACCGTGTGTCAATTGAAATCTAATACGGTTTGCGTTATTTCAGGGACGGCAGCTGCACTGGCGGCTCCTGGACCACTCGTGGCCTGCAGAACACCGTTCCCACCAACTTCAACGACAAACTCAGCTCCGTCAGATGCTAAATGGCGTAGTGACACGTCAATCCACACAAACATCTTGTCACGGGAACTCTGGGCTGCTAAATAAGTGCTCTCCTGGCCTTGGATACTTGTGAGGGGCCCCTAGCACTTCTGGCCGCCTGCAGACAGTGCTTCTTGCGTCGTGGTGTAAGCTGGATACGTGATGTCATTTAGCTTGTTCCTGGGTTTGATATCACTTTCAGGCGCATTTAAACAGCAGGAAAATTCCAATTGCACTCATTGGATTTAACCAGTCAATGCCACTATGCGAATCATATCAATATAATCTACGTGGTGATGTGGAAGATGCTCTCAAAGCGGGTGCACCATCTCATCTAGACCCTCAATATGACCTTTTCTTCATTATTCGCCAAAATGGCAAAACTCTTGGTTGAAGTGACTAAGCTTGCTGTGGCACCTGATACCTCGTCCTGCCTGCGTGCAGTCCCTGATTCCACTTGCCTATCCGAGGGCCTGGCGTGATCACAAAGTGGTCCAGGCATACCGTCCTTACCCCGAAACGTTCTGTCGCACAAGTTTGAAACCTAATTTGATTCAAATTTCATGAACTAAATGAGATGGAGAAAGTGAGATAGCTTCTTGCTGATTTGCTGGTACCTCTGCTGGAGGCGGACCACCCCGCACGCAGCCGCGTCCAAAGTTCAGCGGGTCAAGAAATTCAACAGTCCATTTCCTTGTGCTGAAATAGAACCTGCTACCCACAAGCGTCGCCGGATTTGAGCATATTTCTATCATTTCCATGCGTCATAGGTATTTCTTTCAACATGATCGAAGGAGTCTCCCACAAGCTTGACCCCAATGGCGACGTTTTACTCACACTCCATCCTTCGACTTCTCCGTTTGCGCCATGGGACGAGAGAGCATCAGCAGCGACTGAAGGGAAAGGAGAACGCATTACCTCGCCGAATGGAAGGTTGCCCGATGTGCACGTGACGTCCAAGGCTGAAAGCATAAAATATCTGTTATCATCTCGGCACCTTGCTCTTGCCTCCCGCTATTTCGCATCAACGTTGAAATGGACCGGGAAGGAGGCTTCAACTAGAAAGATGGACGGTCCGCATCATGTGGATGCGTCTGGATGGGATGCTCAGGCGTTTCTCGTGGTGATGAAAGCTATGCATGGAAAGTTCCGTGGCATTTCCCGTTGTGTTGATCTCGAAATGCTCGCCAAGGTCGCCGCGATCGTGGATTACTATGACTGCCATGAGAGCCTGGAACCACTCTCGACAATATGGATTGAAATGCTGTCTAGAGCATCGCCTCTACCGAAGACATGCGATCGAGATTTACTCCTGTGGCTTCTAGTATCATTTGTTTTCCGGAACGAGGCCATGTTTCAGCATGTTACCAAGACAGCTATCCGGGAAACCAAGGGGCTGCTCCCATCTCTGGATCGACTTCCCATTCGATCGTCCATAACGGGTGAGGATTCCACAAAGTTCGGGGTTTTAGCAGGTCCTTAGACTAACCTTCAACGATGCAGACGCAATCGACCAGCGTCGCGAAGATATCATTGAACGAATCTTAAAAATGCTGGAAAATCAAGCTGAACGATTTCGAAACGGCTCGTCCGGATGCAAATTCGAGTGTTCGGCGACCCTTCTGGGGCTGTTGGTGAAAAACATGGCTGAGCATGGATTAAGCCACCCAACGCCGTCTCGACCCTACACGGGATACAGCGTGACAGGGCTCGAAAGGTCTATCAGAGCCTTCAAAAATCCACCATCTTGCTGCCCTTTGAGTCCGTTTATTGTACCTACTAGGATAGAAAAGTACGACAATATCACAGCGGGGCTGGAGGTGAAAGAATTTCTCAGTGACGAAGACATCGCCGACAGTTAGGGCAGGTCGTCACAGTGAGCGGGCCAAACCTTCAGTCAATGCTTTCTCCATATCCAAAATATTTACCATGTTGGGCTATTCTCACGGCACGGTAGTCAAAGTAAAGTTTCGGCTAGGGGTGTTTGTATTTGCAAGAGAGTGGGTTATTCCAACGCATCAAAATCTAAAGGAGAGGGCTCCCCAAAGCCGCCCGGCTACAGTGACCTCTTATCTCTGAATGAGCGAAAGATACTAATCCGTGAAACATACAATACGACCTTAGCAATGTGTCTAAGCCTTGATGGCAGAGCTCTGCAACTTCAAGCGACGGAAACCGCCGCGACAGGCGACATCGCTCTGAAGCTCAACCATTCTCTTCTGGTCCCCAGTAGGGTCCTCCGAGTCGGCGTCAAGGCCCCATCCCAGAAACTCGTTGGTGTAGTTGGGCTGGAAGCTCTCATCCAAAACACCAAGCCTCTTGCCGTACTTGGTAACCTTGGTCCAGTCACGCTGGACGTTCTTCAGGTCATGTGAGAAGTACGCGAAGCTGCGCTCGAAGATCTTGCGGTTGAGGTCCGAGCCCATGACCGGCTTGAAGTCGACATACTCCTTCCAAGCCTCCTCGGGCTTCTCGAGGACGTAGTCGGTGGCCCGCTTGACAGCCTTCATGAACTTGCGAACCTTCTCAGGGTTCTCGGCAATGAAGGACTCGTTGCCGATGTAGAGGATGGTGCAGAAGCAGCAGCATCCAAGTTCAGCCAGCTCGTCAATGCGGAGCATCTGGACGTCCGTCTTGGGCCGGCCCTGGGCAGCGAGCCACTCCTCAAGCTCGACCATCTGGACGTTCTCCAGACCAATGCCGGCGTCGATGGAGCCCTCGATAATGGCCTTGGAGACGTTCATGCCGCAGCGCACGGCGGTGTAGTCGTCGGGGGTCATGCCGTAGTGCGAGGTCAGCTCGTCGATCTGGATCTTGCCGAACTCGCCGACGTAGCCGATGCGCTTGCCCTTGAGGGTGCGGAAGTCGGTGGTGATGCCGGAGTCCTTCAAGTAGACGACGCCGGTGAAGGGCTCGTCGAGGAGGCTGCCAATGGAAAGGACCGGGAAGTTGCGGGCCTTGGCCTGTTGAGGGATTAGGGAATTGTCGAGCCAGAGCAGGGGTATTGTGCGGAACCTACAGCGAGCGTGTGGATCATAGCCTTGAAGCCAAGATCGACTTTGCCAGTGCCGATGATCTCGGTGACATCCTGGATGAAAGTTAGTGACAGCCCAGAACGAAGGCCTCGATAACAACGTACGCTAGGGTCGTTGGGCTCAAGCAGAGCGACCTTGATGCCCTCATCCTTGAAGTATCCCTTGGCCTGAGCCAGGTATAGGGGGGCGTGGTACGGGGTGGCGTGCCTGACCCAATGTCAACTTACATTCGCAGCATGCACGCGGGCATTCCTACCAGTTGGTGAGGAAGGTGATCTTATCAGTCGACATTTTGACAGATCAAGCGTGATGCTGCACGGGTTAGTTCACTCCCATTCTCTCTCAAGTGCAGGGCGGCAGGGAAGCCAAAGAAGCAAGTCCTTTCGCTGGTATTATCCAGATCAAGTTCGCCGGTATTTCTCAGATTAACTCCCTGTCGTGCCCTTCCACGTCGACGCTCCTTACGATCGAATCGAGATATCGAGGGAGACCGGCGCGGAAGTATGGGGCACGGCAGATGAGTCAAACACCCGGATGCGTTCTTCTCTTACTTTACCTCGATCTGTAGATGTTTCCATTGCGATAGATGCCATGGCTCTCTGACGCGGACGCGAGCGTCGTACCGGGTCAATAATAATAGTTGGTGTTGATATTTGCAGTTGCGTTGGTATGCAGCAATGTGTGAAAGAAAGAGGATGAGAGAAGTCTGAGGAGGGATTGCAGTTCATATATGCCTCGTTGGAGGGGTAGCTTCCTCAACAATTGATTTCCCCTCATTTGGTTGAAGCTAATCATGCATTTCGGCCTGGGTTCCGGTTTACCGACCGAAGACGTTCGTCATTGACGGAGACTTCCAATGCGAAGAAATAGCTCTCCTTCCAGTCGCCCATTGGCTCCCAAATGGGCGGGCAGGGATAATTAGAGTGTTCTGACATCAATCATGCCCTTCCGCTGCGTCAATTGATGAGCACTTAAGCCGCCGGTCGACATGAGATTGTGTCACAAAAGTGGCTCACCAATCCTCTAGCGTCAAAATCAAGCGAGGTTTCAACCACACGAGATTAGAAGAATTATCATTCGTCGAGCGAAGTAAATCGATTGCTAAAAAGCCTCAGCGAGAGCCTTCGGGTCCACCAAAGACCGGCATGATCTGACTGTTTCCCAGCGGAAAGATCGGGGCGGACCGGGCTACTCCGCGACTGACCTCCGGGATCGGAAGCTGACAACCGACCGGACCCACTCGGAGCCGGCTTGTGCCGATGGTTGCCGCTCGTCGGCGGCAATGTCAATTAGAGTTACTCCGCGATCTCAAAAACACAATCTGTTCTGCAAGAAGGTGCAAGTCAATTAATTGATTCTTGAATGATTCGCTATAACTACGCTAGAAATCCACTGCTTGTACTGTTGCTCCTGTTGCTCTTTACTTCACTGGCGTTGATCCTCGACTTGTGTGTTGAGCGTTCATCTCAATCATCCCCGCCTCATTTCTTGCGTGGAACGTTTGCTCCTCCATGTGCAGGTCATAGATGCCTGCGTCTTTTGACACCAAAGTGTCTCTGTAGATCCACTTGCTGCCCTTTGCCCCCTCCGTGGTCAATCCTTTCTCGAGAGCTTCCTCGTTCGCCCTCCTGTCTTGGATCGCCATGGACCTCATGACTTGCGCCATCTCAACAGCGCCACCGTCGGGAACCACAACCCGGTTCGCTACCAAGGCCGCCGCAAGACCCAATGCCAGCTGCAATACAGCTGTCAGGAGCAAAATCATGTGGATCATGTTCCAGTGAGAAACGTTGAGCTTCGTGCCTTTCATCGGCATGGTACCCTCCAGTGTCAGCGAGGGATTGTTCAGCGCGGCAATGGCTACAACGCCAATCGTGAAGCGGTTCAAGATCATCTGCATGACTTGATTGGTGCCGTTCATGGGCGTTCCAAAGATGGACTCCGCGGGATACGTCTGGTACTGGAAGTTGGTGTCGTTCGCGAGTGACGAGGCAGCATATCCCTGGAGGGCGATGGCTGCCGTGGCCAGCTCCGTGAGGTTGGTTCCTACATAGTGTTCCGGCAGTGTGGCGTTCGCCACTTCATGAACCGAGACGTTGCAGCTGTAATACCATGGCGAAGTAGCCGATGCCTCAAAGACGGAGACGATGCTGCATCCTGTTCCGCAGTCAAATTGGGAGTTTGTCATGAATGTCGACTGATCGCTACCGCCGGGAACGGGGATATACAGATCGTAGGTGTTGCCGTTGTCGAGGGCAACGGTGACGTTCGTGGTGTTTCCGCTGCCACCGCTGATGACCGGCCAGGATGTGCATGATGATGTAACGTTGATACTTCGGTTGGTGCACACGGTCATGGGGTTGGTATCGTCGTCTTTGATTGATGAGGTGGAGGTTTCGTGGAAGACATATTTGCAGAGGTTCTCGTCGCAGAACATGAGAGGATCACTTTCGACGTAGATGGCTCTGGCCGATGGGACTTTCTCCATGGCTGCCGAGTCATATGCCAGAGATATTGTGCCATAACTGGGCGATGAGGTTAGCTCCCGCGGTTGACATATACTTCTGGTGACGAACCTGTTGGCGGTGTACTGCAAAGCACCGAGTCCCTGCCTGTTTGATTTGACGACCTTTTCTGTTCCGATTGTCGTCATGTCAGGAATAGTAACATTGCCGGGAACAAGCAAGGCTTGCTTGTCTGCGGTATCGGTTGAGTAGCAGAGGCCAATTGCTGCAAGACCAATTTGAGAACCCTAGGAGAGTCAGTGATAGCAACCGCAAATGCGAACCAGGGAGCATACAATTGACAGTATGAGCCAACCAGTGGCCGCCATGTGAATGGACCAACGCTTCGACCGGACCGCCAACATGATTGTGTGCTTCAAGTTATCCGCGGCAAGGATTCGCTCAACCTATCACCTCTGGTCAGCAATCTGCCTTGTTAGACCATACCTCACTTCTCAAACTCGCAGACCTACCTTGCTCTTGGAACGATATCGCCGACTCAAGATCCACCACCTCAACTCTGCCACCATATGGTTCAAACTACTGGCCACAGCAATACCCAAGGCAATCGAGAGACCGGTGATGAGGGCATTGTACTGTCGCTTCGTCGTCTGGCTCATGACGGGCTTGCTTGAGTAGACCCATATCACGACGTATATCGAGACGATCACCGCCATTGTGATGCCCCATCGGGATAGCACCTTCGCTATAACTTTCCATCGCGTTTGCCTTTTGGCTGGTAGCCCGTGGAACGGTCCATCGTCTGTCTTCTTCCGAAGAATCGCGGCGTCCTCGCTGTAGTTGTAATCCTGGGTGGGAGAAGAGACCTCGGCTGGACAAAGGTTAGCCTCGTGATTGACATTAGTCTCGTGTTGGATCAGTCACTTACTCTTTACCCTTCTTAGTGAGTTAGGCATCTTGCCTTACCACGCTCGGCTTGCGAGCCAGCTTCAAGTTCAGTGGTGCAGTGGGCGAAGTCGGAGAGGTATCGGTCTACCTCATGAGGGGTAACATGCGCCGGTATATGAACGAAGGGAAGAAGACCTTAAAGACTGGAGATCACAAGGTTGTCATCTTGAACGAAGGGCCCGTCGAGACTAACAACCTTTTAAGGCCCCGTAGCCACTTAGGCGGAGGGTGGATACAAACCCCAGGATGGAACCTCAGCTCTCGATTCGGTGCAATGGTGAATCGCATATCAACAGGCCTCCCGGTTGACCCGATGGGGCTAGTGAATCAGAGAGCCGTCGCCGCCCCCACTGGACACGCTCTTGCTGGCATTTCACCAAGACTTCCAAGAAGACTCCAAGAAAACCACAGGCATTCTGGGGAGAAATGCAGACGCGCAATCCAAGACAACTACCTGGCCGTCAGGCACCGATTCTCGAGGCCTCCAAAACAATCGTCAACCAACAAAGCTGCACGAAAAGCGAGAGCATTTGGCTGGGCAAACAGTCAGGAGTAACAATCTCCCCTCCAAAAAAACAACTACAGTGGACACGGAGTGAGAAAAACACCCAAGCGCTCGGGACGCCCCGTGCAAGTCAAGGTGCCCTGGGTCACGACTCATGCACGTCAGGGGGCCGTTCAGGGCTGATGGTCGCTGATTCTCGCTGACATAACCCTGTAGGGCTCGAAAACGGCCAGCCCGAAATGACATCTTGGGTGATTTAGGGGCAAGCTGCAGGCGGAGCTCTGTGATGTCCAGGTGCCGTGGTGGAAAGACTGCCCGATCGAGGTAAGATAGCCCGTCATAGTCTCCATTTGCAGACATTCACCGATGAGTCTAAGTTTTGCAGATTTCACTTAGATGGCGGCCGGTTGTCTTGGCTTTCCATGCTAAGAGTGTCCCGGCAGCACGCGATCACCTCAAAATAGGTGGCGAGAAGTGTTCATATCTCGATCTAAAGCATCTTCAACAAACTGCTCAACATAAAGCAACATTTCTTCTTATCATTAAGCTTGAAAGTCAACATTCCCTTGAGGGACGTCAACGTGCCTGGGGGTTGAAAAGATGAGACAGGCAATGGGCCCAGCTGGACCGCCGGTGTTAAGAATCAGTGGTCAGCCGCAAAACTGCGAGCCCCCTGTGCCTCCCGTGGACCCCCAGCTAGCAACGTTTAAAAACAGGTCTAAGACAGGGGATCTTGTCACGGCACGGTTTGCCGTCCCACCATTTCCACTGTTCGGATGAGCAGGTGTGGGAACCAGGAGGCCGGAGCGCGCAACTCGCGAAGCTCAATGCGGACGCGTGCGCTGCCCGCGCGTCCCGTTGGCAGGGTTGGGCCTAAATAGAGTTAGCCTTACGGGGTCGGCAGTTGGGATGCACAACAGCTTTTTGATGATGCCACACTGAACAATTTTCTGAGCCTCACGAAATGTTTTTGAGCTTATTCCTACTGGCATATCCTGTCGCCAGGTACCCAGTGACGACACTATATGCCAGCTAACTCATTCCATGGAGGCTCAAGTAGAAATATGCGTCAGCAGCATTCATCTGAGAATGTGGGTGATGGGAATTGATGAAACTCATGGCTGGTCACCTTGGTGGTATATAGATGAAAATGGAATCACAACACGGTAGGAACCGTATATGGAGCATTGCTGTGTTCAAAGGAAAGACCACATTCCTGAAACTGTGACTACCGGGGAACCCGCGATGTTGGCCCCGGAGCATCGTCTTCTCGACTGTCAAGTCTGCGGAAGAGTGGACCGCAACAGGACTTCGGAGTGTTTCGCGGATGCTCCCATGGAATGGATACACAAATTCTCCGTGAACATATTAAAGAACAACAGCGTATCATCAATGATTAGTCTAGGATTACTCTTCATTCGATTCTCTCCCTTCTGATCGGTTGGCATCCGGTGGCCCCACGTTCGGCAAACCGGCCGATCCAGCACCTTGGCGGTGCCCGAGCTGAATGACACTTTGCCTGCCAAGAAGACAAAAATGTTGGCCACAAAGTCTTGGGCTTTCCACACACAGATAACGCGTTCTCAAGATTCTTCTTTCTTGCAATGCAGACAGGGCGGAGCGTGGAACAAGTGGCCGCGCCTCTTCCGGACGTATGAGGCATACAGCCCGCCAGCGGCGTAGATCGCCCCGACGCTCATGAGGATGGGCCACTGGAACTGGTCAGGCCGAGAAAAGACAACAGTAGCCGCATATGACAAGAGCTCAAAAACACTCTGCATGGAGGCCTCAACGGTAGAGAAAGCGCCGCGATGCTCCTCATCGACATCCTGATTCAAAGTCAGCGTTGCTTCATGCGAACAGGAGGAGTGGTTATGCTTGCCCCCTGGATAATCGTCTGGGCAGATAAGTCATAGCCCCAAAGTCCGACTCTGCTCAGGATTACACCGCCAACGAGTCCGCTGACGGCTTCGATGCTGCTAGTTCTGTTCTGAGACTTGTCCGCGAAGAACCAGCTTACTCCAGCAGCAAGCCAGATCATCTGCCACGAGAGACTCCAGATGCCGGCGCGGATGGGACCGATCTTGTCCATCAGCTTAGGCGCGGCCCACGTCGCGCTGAGCTCAAAGACTGTGCTGATAGTCCGAGCGATACCGATGTGGAAGGAGTTGTAACCGACGGAGAGCAAGAAGGTGATCATCTGTCCGGAGAAGGAGAGTACGGTAAAGTAGAGCAGTGCGAGGGACAGCGAGGGGCGGAGGGCGGGGTGCGAGAAGTAGAATGGGATTGCTGAGACGGGGAACACTGTCTGGATCTTGGACTTCAGCCAACCGGTAGTCTGTTGCGTCTGCGGCACGTCCGCATCTTCAGGCCCGTCTGAATCTGAGTCGGCCGGTGTTGATGGCTGGGATTTTGCCCGAAGCTGTGCCAGGGCTGGTACGAGTTGATAAACCTGCATCCAAGATGAGCATTTCGGCCTTGGAACTATAGTATTGACTGGACTTACTCTGGCGATGCACAGATACTCGGTTACAACAGACAGAAGAGTCATTGAAAGAGTTACCCAGATGGCGATTGTTGTTGATGCGCCATCAATCAGCGAGATAGCGAGAGGGCCAATCAATTTGCAAAACAGGTCAATACGTCGGATTCGGGCATTTAATTCTGTCCTTCATGTTAGTCGTTGCAAGCATCATCCTCCTGGGCTTGAGACTCACCTTGCCGAGCCTTCTCATTGCCTTCGGTTATGACAACAACCTATCGCCAGTGAGCCTACGCATGTAGGAGAGAGACAGCACGCCAATTGACCTACCCAGTCACGTTCGACAGAAACCAAATTCATTACAGAACACAACTTCTCAACGCAAGCCAGTCCAACTACCATCGCGAAGAGGCTGTTCTGGAGGTCGCTTTGGAGGTCGCGCAGCCTCTCAAGCACGAGGAAGATACCACAAGACATGGCGACCGAAAGCCTTTGCCCGACAATCGAGATACGGACCACCGACAGTCGGTTGCCGCGATCAATCCATGATCCAATAGACGGGGACAAAATGACCGCAAAGACGCCTCTGACGAGCGCATAGATGGACATAGGCATCAGCGTCCCAGGGTAGATCGACGCGAGAAACAGGACCGCGCCGAATTCGAACAGGCGTGAGTTCCACGTCGACAGAAAATGCGAAACATACAGGCGGAGGACCACCGGTTTCGAGATTGAAGGAGCCGCTGGTGTCGGGTCGTGCTGGGGCGCCATCATCATCGCCTCCTCGTCGCGGTAGCCCTCCGGGCGTGGCCGGTCGGAGATCGGCTCATCGTGGTAGGAGCCTTCCGAAATGGACGATCTCGGCGAGTCTTCGTAGTCGGTCTCGTAGCCGTCATTGTCCGCCGCCAGCGCGGCCGTCTCTGCGTCCATTGCGGTCGCGATTGATCAACGCTCGAAGCTCAAATGACTGGAGATCCGAGGATGCGCGCGATGGTCGGAGCGACATTTTAATGATTCAGTGACCGCTCCGGCCTCAAAATCGGACCACTCGGACGTAACGTTTGCCGGGGATGAATGCAGGGGTACACTCAAATGCCGGGAGGCTGGGCCTGAGCAGATCGAACCCTCTGCAATTGCAGGTTTCGTCGCGCAGGACGTGAAGAATGCATTTCTCCCTTGGACACTTTAAGAATGGGTTAACTGAGTGGGCTTACGCCTGAGAAATCGATGAAAATCATCGGCATTGACAGGGCCTGGCTACTCAGATTGATCAGCAAATCACAGATGGCCCCGGCCGAATAGGCAGCACTCTGGTCCGTTAGAAAAATGAGGAAGATGGTCAGGTTTTACAGTGGCTAACAGTGTTCATTTCAATTAACTTAGGGTGAATCTGAGCTATCGATCCATGTAAGATCAGAGAGTCAGGTCAGCATCTGAGGCCCTGTTGTGAACACAGCAGTGCTGGGGCTTTCCACGGGGGTGGATATGATCGCTCAAGGTCAGAAGCCAGCCCAACTGAAGAACTACCAACGTATTACCGTCATCGCGTTTGATATTACTCAACCTTGTGCTGTTTCCTTGAATCAATGACTGTGCTCAAGTCCATCCCTACTTATCTGTCCGTTGACGCGCTTCATAACCGGTTATCAAAACAAATCGAAACAGAGAAAGCCCCCATGATCTGCTCAGCTAAACGCCCCGCAATCGGAGCTGCCCCGACCGCTAAAACTCCTACTGAACCGCGAAAGAACCGATTCAAGGTCCGCTTTTCCTTCGGAGACCGAGCCGCATCATCTTCCGGATCCGGATGAAGGCGTTTGACAGGACGGACGGAGGAATGCTGTTTGATGCTACATAGCACCGCATTGACGCGGACGCCACGGCACGTGAAGGGCGTCGGATTCTTCTAGGGATGACAGCGTCAGCTCGCGCGGGACGTCGTTTCATGCTTCACGCAACCGCTCCATCTCAGTACACGCAGCCAAGGTGCCACTAAAGGCCTGCGATCATAGACCACTGCCGATTGCTGTTCATCAATAACTTTACATTCTAAATCAAAATGTCAGCGCCGTCTCCGATCGTCGCTCTAGGTGGCAACGCTGTCATCACTGCTGCCTTCGGCGGCGCGCTCGGATACGCGTTTGGGCGAAGACGCGTCCTCACCATCCTGGCCAATTTCTATGGTGCCATCTTTGTCGTCTTCGGCATCAACGCCATAGCCAGACCAGAGTCCGCTTTGTCCTTCTTCGAATGGAAGTACCCAGAAGACCCATACTCTCGCGAGCTCCTTGATCGCGTCATGGTCATCTACGGTGCGCGCGACATTTTCATGGGTCTATCTCTCTTCGCCGCCACACTCTTCGGGACTAGGAGGTCTTTGGGTGCGACCTTGATTGCGGCGAGTGCGATGCCAGCTGTGGATGGGCTGATGTGTAGGGTGAGCGAAGGAGGCGAATGGGGACATTGGGGGTACGTGCCGACATTGGCCATTGTTGGTGCACTCCTGATGCGATGAGGCAAGCTGGTAAAGTCTTACATTATCGGCCTCTGTGGGCGTTGGACCGCTTCAAACACATGCATTGCAGAACGCGAGGATAAGTTTGCAAGCAGGAGTCTTATTAAAAATTCAAATTCCAACGCCTACTTCATCTTCTCCCCATGATCTCATGATGAGCCCAATGTCTTGTTCTTCAACGCCGTTGAAGCCGTTTCCGCTAATTGAAACAGGGATCCTGAAGCCATGATCTCGAGTACGCTCACCTGCAAACCCAGCAGTTGCCTGAACCATCTCCTCAGCTCAGTCGCCATTAGCGAGTCAAGACCAATCTGCGCCAAACTCAAGCTGGTGTCGACATCTTCGCCAGGCTTCAGCATGAAGTCGTACACCTTTGCACCAATTTCCTGAGCCAGGAACTCGATGTTGGCCTTGTCCGAGAGGAGATCCGGGTTCTCTGAAGCTTGGTTCAAGAACGTCTTCAGAGCACTGGAATCACCGCCCGACTCGTCGGCCTGCTTGTTGCGGATGTTGTGATAGGCACCCATGCGGCGGTCGCGTCGCCAGTTGCAGCGGTTGTTGGGATCCTCCAGGTGAAGTTCGGATCGGAGGCCCATCACAACCTGGCTCTCGTTCTTCCACGCCTTGGGCGGGCGGCTCGATGGTGTTGCCTCGTAGGCAGACAGGTTGCCCTTGGCGGCAAAGATGGAGTGTTCCACGTAGTCGAGGTACTCCTTCTCGCCGAGGAAGTAGATGCCCTGGGCTTTGGTGTTTCGCTGGGCAACGGCACTTTCGGCAACGAAGCCCACGCCCTTGATGGGGCAGATGTTGAGAATCGCAGTTGGAAGTCCAAGGCCGAGGCGGTACTGGGTGAAAGCCTCGAGGTATGTGCTGGCAGCGCTGTAGTTGCCTTGACCCGGCTGGTCGACGACGGTGACGACTGAACTGGCGAGCCAAAAGAAATCCAAGGGCTGATTTTCCAGCGCATGATGGAGATTCCACGCGCCGGTGACCTTTGGCTTTGCTACTTGGTCCCACTGCTCCCATGTCATGTCGACCATCGGACTGTCTCTCAACACCATTGCCAGGTGGAACACACCCTTGATAGGCTTAGATGATGCGCTGACAGCAGCCTTGACATCCTCCATGTTCTCAACTCCACCAGCGACCGTTGCAACCTTGGCTCCAAGAGACTCGATCTCCTTGATGGCAGCCTTGCTCTCATCGCTGATACCCGCGCTCCGCGAGATGATCGTCAAGTGGCGGGCGCCGTGCTCAACTATCCACGTTGACATGGACTTGCCCAGACCTCCGAGACCTCCTGTCAAGAGGTACGTAGCCTCTGGGTCGAATTTGATCGACTTCGCAAGCGGCTTGGCGTCAATCTGAGCAGAGAGATCGTCCATCGACACGATGACTTTGCCAATGTGGCTACCATGTTGCAAGTGACGGAATGCATTCACAATGTCACTCGCATGGAAGTGAGTCTGCTCCGGGATGGGACGGATGTGTCCTTGCTCCCAATACCCGAGGAACTGTTCCAACAACTGGCGGAAGTACCTAGGTCTCTTTCTGGCAAACTGAACGCCATCAAAGCCAATGTACTGCCGGCTGCCAATGAAGGGGTTGAGATCCAACTTGCCATAACCCAGGAGGTCACGCTTTCCGATTTCGACCATCATGCCGAACTCCGCGACGCACTTCCATGATGCATGGAGCAGTGGTCCCGTCAGAGAGTTGAGCACGAGGTCGACGCCACGACCGCCAGTCTCTCTCATGACGCCGTCCAAGAATGACTCGTCACGAGAATGGAAGATGCGGTTGCGTGGAATGCCATAGGTCTTCATGAGGTAGTCGACCTTGTCGTGGCTTCCAACCGTAACGAAGATCTCAGCTCCAATCATACGGCAGATCTGGATAGCGGACAGACCGACGCCACCACAGCCAGCGTGAATCAGGACCGACTGGTCTTTTTGGAGGTGGCCGATGTTGATGAGGCCGTGGATCACGGTAGCGAACACAACCGGAACGCCTGCCGCGTCTTGGAAGCTGAGGTTGTCGGGAAGCTTGGCGGCATGGTAGCGTTGGAGAACGGCCTTGGTGGCCAGACATCCCTCAGGAGCGAAGGCGAAGACACGATCGCCGACCTTGAACTCGTCGACGTCTGAGCCGACGCGGGTGACGACTCCGCCGAGTTCAATGCCGAGCTCCATTTGGACGCTGCCGACGGGATTAATGACACCCACTAAGAGACAAAAGGTTAGCAATTGTTGATGAGAAACATAGTACAGATACACTTACTGGCTGTGAGAACGTCCTTCAAGTTGAGGCCGATGGACTTGGGTTCGACTTCGACGGTGTCGGCAGGGATGGTCTGAGGCAAAGCTTGCTCTGCCCAGTACAGAGACTCGATGCTACCAATCTTGCCGATCTGCAAAGACTGAATGGTCTCCTGGCCGGCGATGCTTCGCTGTGACAGCTCCTCCTCCAGCGAGAACGGATGGTACCTGCCGATGCAGATCGTTCCATTGTCGACGACAAATTCCTTGTCGGAAACCAGATTATCGTCGTCCTCTTCCTGGCGAATCTTACCGAACACCTTGAGGACGAGATCGTTGAAGTTGGGCTCGTCTTTGCTGATCTCAAGAGTGTGGAATGGGACAGCCAGCTCCGTGCGGATAGTTCTGGCAGCACCAATGGTTTGCGCCGAGCGGGGATCCTTGCACTTGACCTGGACGGGGTTCGTCAGCCAGAGAAGATTCTGGCTGACGCCTTGTTCCCGAATGAGGCCTCGGAAAGCGTAGAAGTCGTCTTGATTGATGTTTTCGAAGAGATTCTTCTCGATGTCGATACAAGAGATGATGTCTTGGTCCTTGGGGAGGGGGTCACCGAGGCAGATAGGAGTGACTGAGAACCCGGCGACTGTCAAGGAACTAGTGAGTGACTGGGCGACGTCGCCTTCAGCTTCACTGGTGACCAGAGTCACTGATGTTCCCCGTGGAGGCAAATCTCGGCATCTCCTTGACATGATGGTGGTGCAGCACATGTACGGCGCGTCTTCGTCATAGACGGCTGTCTCTACGCCAGTGAAGCCGGAAGCGAGAAGCTCATTGTGCCAACGCGAAGGGTGGACGTAAGGGGCATAGAGACGACCGTCATTTTCACCGAGCCACCATCCGACGAAGTTGCCAAAAATGTACGTCGGAGAGCGGAGCTCGGTGCAGATCTCAGTCAGAACAAGAGCACCGCCCGGCTTGAGGACCTTGTTAAGGTTGCTCAAGGTGTCCTTCAGCGATGGAGTTGCGTGAACAACGTTTGCCGCAAAGATAACATCGTAAGAGGACTCGACAAAGTCTTGCTCGAGGGGATCTTTGGAGATGTCAAACACCTTGTACTCCATATTCGGGGCATACGCAAAACGCTCCTTGGCTTGCGGAAAGAAGCCGGCGGAAACGTCAGTGAAGGTGTAGCTCGAATACCGTGGTAGACCACCCTCGTGCATGAGATCACGCAGGATGAGCTCCGTCGTACCACCGGTGCCGGCGCCAACTTCCAAGATGCGTAGCTTGGGCTTGGTGCTGGACATCAGTTTGACGAAGTCGCTATAGCCGAAACTGACAGCGTTGTATAGCTCTGCTAGAATGCCGCCCTCCATCAGGATGTCAATTGTCTCGGCTTCGCCCTTGAAGATGCGCTCGGCATTGTCGACAACACGCTTGAGACCTTCGACGAGTCCGGACTTGTTGCCGTTCAGGAGTCTCTTGTGAAGGTCTTCCAACTTGGCACGGCGCGCCTCACGAGTAAGCTTGAGGTACTTGGCAGAGTCTGGGACCAACGCGTTCCCTCCTTCTCTCGCCCCGTGAACTTCCCTATCAATCCAGTCTCTCAGTTTCGCAAAATGAGGCTGGGCGGGGCTGAGTCCGCGAAGTCTCTCGCAACTCTCGATGATGCATAGAAGAGTCAGCTCCTCGATCATTCGGGCCTCTTCGCGATCGGAAGGTGGTGGCTTAAACAGAGGGGCAACGTCAACGAAGTCAAAGTCCGGAAGCCATTCGAGTCTGGCAGCCGCGTACTCATCGTAGTCGGCATCGTTACTCTCCTCGAGAGCAGTAAGTTTGAAGCCGTTGAGACGCAGCGCTGTCTTGCCGTTGGAAGCACACTCAACTCCTTCCGGCTTGGTGGTAGAAGATCCCCAGGCCCTCGCTGTCAACGAGCCATCGCCACGACGGACATCCAGGCTTTCGATGAGGGTCGGGACCGATAACTGCGTGACGTTGCGCCCAAGACCCTTGGCGTAAGAGAGAATCAGGAGTTGGAAACAAGCATCGATAGCCACCGGATGCATCACATACGGCTTGCTCATCTCCTCACCGGGTACAGTGATGTCCGCCGACGCAAGGGCCTCGGTGGTTGATGACGTGACATTCTCCAGGCGGCGAAACTCAGGACCAAAGTTGATGCCGACATCCCCCATGTAATCGTAAAAACGAGAAGAGACTACCTTGCGGGGGTTTTCCTCGCGAATGAGGGTGCTAGGTAGTTCATCGTCGAGGGCCTTGACCTGTCCTTCGCAGTGTTTTGTCCAGGTGGCCCCGTTGTACGATGCGATGGTGAACTCGAACCACTCCGAATGATCGGAGTCCGTCAAAGGGTGGCGACGCAGAGTCGTCATCAACTCAGCTGCCTTCTCGTGGTTCAGAACAAGAGCCGAGTGGGCTACCGTGTGCCTGATGCTGTAGCCTGCGTTAACGCCAGTCATCTGGCGGACTGCTTCACCAGCAATCGCAACGTAACCGGCAAAGGGGTAGACGATGTCTTGCTTGACCTTGTGGTCGACGATCCATGGCTCGTCCTCCAGAGATAGAATGTTGCGCCACTGAGGTGCAGTGTCGGGCGACTCCGGAACACGAGCTCCCAGGAGTGCATGGTGAGGATACTTCCGCTGTCGCCAGGCCTGCGAGACTCTGCTCTCGTACCACAACGACAGACTGTGGTCGAATGCGTAGGTAGGTAAATCGTTGAGAGTCTTGCCGCCGGAGTAGAGGGCGCCGAGGTTGAGATGGAAACCTTCTTGGAACAGCCTGCCGAAGCAAGAAAGCAACGTCTTGACACCATCGTCCCCTCTGATGAGGCACGATGCATAGTTGCATGGACGGGAGGTTTGGGAGCAAATCTGTCGCAGTGGCCCGGCAAGCGCTGAGTGGGGACCAATTTCCAAGAAGAAGCCATCACCTTGGGTCTCGATGAGGCGAGAGACAGCCGTGGAGAACTGGACCGGGGAAACCAAGTTGGTTCGCCAATAGTCAGGACCAAAAGAGAAGCTCTTATCTAGTACCTCGCCAGTGACGCTTGAGAAAAATAACGACGTGGCACTGCTGGACCAGGCGTCAATCTTCTGTAGTTCAGCCTCCAGAAGTGCGGTATAGGTCTTTCCCAGGGCAGCCATGTGATCTGAAAACTGTCAGTACCGAGTACCGTCCGTGATGCAGAAGACTTACGAGAGTGATATGCCATGTCGACCTTCAAGGGGCGAGCCAGCACGTCAGGCATTTCAGCCTTGATTCGTGCGATAACCTCCATGACCTTCTCCTTGTCACCGGAGATGGTGCTGCTTTGGGGGCTGTTCTCGCATGCGACCACAACGCCATCGACGAGGAATTTGGAAACGTCCTGAGGACCCAACCCAATCGCAGCCATGGAACCAGCAAGAGTCTGTTGCTTGGTGACATAACCGCGGTAGTATGCGCATATGATGGCAGCTTCCAGAGTGATGGCACCAGCAGCGTACGCAGCTGCGATCTCACCGCTAGAGTGGCCAACGACTGCCGTGGGCTTGACACCCGCTGCCCGAAGCCTGTTGACAAGTGCAAGTTGAATTGCGGTGCACAGAGGTTGAGATAGCTCCGCCGTGCCGATTCGGCTTGTGGTTGCAGGTTCAAGAAGTTCATCTAGAAGGATGGTGAGTCACTTCTCCTCAAGTAATTAAGGGCGGTTACTACTTACCGATGATGGACCATCTCGGCCGATGGGCAAGGCTCTTGAGAACACCATCCATTCTCTTCAAATCAGCTTCAAACAGAGGATCGGTAGTGACGAGCTGCTTCGCCATCTCGGGCCACTGCGCGCCCTGTCCACTGAAGATGAAGTAGACGTCGGCGGCCTTGCTGGGTACCTTCACAGGAGCTGATGTTTCGACAATGTTGTCGCCATGGACGATGGTGAACGCTCTATGAGGCAGAGTCTCTCGCTTTGTAGCAAGAGTGTAGGCGATGTCGCGCTTGTTGACCTCCGGATGTAAAGCGACAAACTTCTGGTATCGATCTACCTGCTCCTTGAGTGACGCAGCTGTGTTCGCGGACACAAGCAGTAACTCGGGGTGTGATAAGCGGTGTCCGTTCAGGATAGGCCTGGATTTGCCAAAGGACTCAAGGATGACCTGCAAGCTGTCAGCTTCGTAGAAAGCAATTTGGAAAGACATCATCTGACATGAGCGTTCGTGCCACCAATACCAAAAGAGTTGATGCTGATGCGCTCAGCTCGGTCAGCTGGCCAGGGCGTTGGCAGAGTAGGAACGGTAAGTTTCTTCTCGGCGAATGGAACTGAAAGAGAAATTAGTTTCAGGTTTGAGAAATTGCGAAACTGTCAAAATACATACTCTTGGGATTGGCTTCGTTGAACTTGATGTTTGGTGGAATAGTCTTGTGCTCCAGGGCCAGGACCGCCTTGATCAAGCTGTTTAATCCCGAAGCACCTTCAGAATGGCCGACATTTGGCTTGACGGAACCGATGTACACGCCCTTTTCACCGAAGACTTCACCTACCGCCGAAGTCTCGATAGGATCACCGGTCGCGGTTCCGGTTCCGTGGCACTACATCTGGGGTCAGCAACGGCTTTCGGGGAGTGCGCGAGGTAGGCGATTGTACCTCAACATATGCGGTCTGAGATGGGTCCAAGCCGGCGTCCCGGTAGACCTTGCGCATAAGGGCTTCTTGGGCAATCTGGTTGGGCGTGAAGAGTCCCTGGCTATGGCCGTCGCTGTTGGCGCCTGTGGCTCTGATCACAGCTCGGATCGCGTTGCCGTCACGAATGGCAGCAGAAAGAGGCTTGATGTAAATAGCATTGATTGCTTCCGCGCGAGCGAAGCCGTCAGCTTTAGCGTCGAATGACTTACATGATCCATCAGGGGACAAGATGCCCTCAGAAGTAAAGGCAGCGGTAGTGGTTGGTGTCATGATTAAGCTGGTTCCCCCAATAATGGCGCCGGTTGCGTCGCCATCTTGAATGGACCTGAATGCTTCATGGAGAGCAGCGAGGGACGCGGAACAACCAGTCTTGATGGTCATGCTACAGTTGTCAGCGAGTGGTATTTGGGCCATGCTGTAGTTCGACTTACCTAGGACCCCTGAGATCGTACTCGTACGAAACACGGTTCGAGAGCATGAGGTCGCCATTTCCAGTGGCAACGTAGCCGAGTCCGCCTTGATGCTGAGTCTCTTTTCCAGCAATCTGCGCCCAGTCGTCACCAAAAGTGCCCACGTAGCAGCCGATGCGCTCCCCGCGGTAATTGGTTTCACCGGCATCTTCAAGAGCCTCTCTGGCAACCTCGAGGAGAAGTCGTTGCTGGGGGTCACATCGCTCAACCTCTTTGCGAGACATTGAGAAAAGCGATGTGTCGATGCGTGTGAGGTCATCGGCGAGGAAGTATCCGAACCTGGTCTTGATAGTGTTCTTCCCGCCGAGGGCGTCGTTGAAGCCGTCAATGTTGTAGCGGGTGTCGGGAATCGGTCCTCTTGCGTCCCTGCCGTTTACAAGGAGGTCCCAGTAGTCCGTGGCATTCCGGATGCCGCCTGGAGCACGAAGTCCAAGGCCACATACAGCGACGAGGAATGGCTCTGAAGACGAATGGATGTATTCTCCCATTATGCCGGCAGCTGTGACTCGTGATGATGAAGAGTCCAGAAAAAAAGGTCGGGGATTTTGACGGTTGAGCGTCCGTTTGTGTGAAACGTATTACTGAATTAGATGAAGCAAGATAGTTTGCAAAGAGACTGCATTCGTCAAGGCGACTTTGGTGTCTATTTAACATTGGATCATCACGCCTCCGTTCGTCACTACCTCACGATCGATGCCGGTTGAATCTGGCTCGAATATCCTCACTCATCGCGCGGCAGGCTCCGAGAAGCGCTGCGATGAAGCCGAGTCATGGAATCGTCTGTTGAAGCTCTAAATTCTCCATTATGTCTATATTCTAGACTTTGGTCTACGCATCAACTATGGATCTTTCACGATGTCTGGAAGGTGTCAGCCCACGCCAAGCGTGACACGAGCGCAGGCGATGCTACAAAGTTGCACTCGATCTGTGAACCCATGGAACTGACAGAGAGGAAATCTTGTGGTGGACTACGGTAAGGATCGATATCCATTTTGCGACCAGCTCGTACATTCTTTAGCCATGGTAGAGCGCCTAGCTCGTTTGCTGAACTCCTCAAATTCACCGAATAAAGTTGCATCGGTGGATTGCCTCCACAAATGCCTTAGGCGAGCATAGACCGAAATCTACTGATCCATTGCGTTGGGAATTGGGATCTCGCTGAAGCGTGGCGCCATCTCATAGTAACGAGTAACAGCGCGATTCATGTTGCTGGATGTTTTAAGTCGTTCCCAGTTACCATCGTACCAGAATCGCGATTGAGTGCCAGGCTGCAGGTCAACATCGAGGTTATTCACTCCTTGGTCGAGGCTTCATTCGCTTAGTTGTTGGTGGATGAAGGGATCATGGGTTGCGCGACTCAGTTAGCTCCAGTCGGTTCCATCTTGTAGATTCCATCGGACCAGAAGTTGACTGATTGGAAATTTTCGGGAGCCCATTCGTGGGTCAACCGCTCTAAGCCCTGCGCAACGCCTCACTTTGACCCACCAATGGGCCGTTCCGTGGAAAGTGCCGGGCGATGTAGTCACCAGAAAGAGAGCCGTTGCAACGTCAAGGGTTGAGAGAAACCCGACGGAGTGGACATCTGTGCACGTTGTTCGTCGGATGTTGAGCGATTGGGTCTATCGGGGCGACAGTAATTCTGATACCGAGCAGTAGTAACAGGCACTGGCCGTTGGTCTTGCGATCATGGCAGTAAACACAGTGTCAATGTGTGGGAAACATGGCACAACAATGGCACAGAAGAGGGTTTAAATTTCGGTATTGATCGTGGTAGTTATGTTGGTCTTCCAGCACTCTATAAAGCCGTCTCAATGTTTGTCCCTGAGTGCCCGAAAGAGGATCCTCCGAAAACATGTCGTTCTCATACCTTTTCTTGTTGCCGAGCATGTGGGATCGATTTTATTTCCTACCGCCTGTAACATCCGCTGCTCTTGCACTGCTGGCAGTAGTCATTCTGTATTTTTCTTTCTCATCGCGACGGGGAAATCTCAAACATCTACCGCTTTTGAACCCCAGCAAAGGCTTCTCCGTGTTTAACATTGAATCCAAAGTAAGCCTTCTCATGTCGACAGGCCTGATGACAACTGAAAAGCTGATCTCGCATTTCATTTCCAGCGCGATTTCGTATTCAATAGCAAAATTCTCCTGGCTAAGGGACGCAAGCTATTTCCGAAAAGCCCTTACCGCATGATCACCGACCTCGGCGAGATCGTATTCTTGCCCGTTGAACAGACCGATGAAATCCGTAACGATCCGAGACTGAGCTTCGGGTCAGCCTTTGGTGAAGTATGCTACGGCTACAGAACGGGAGCGGACTCGATGTTGACCGTTGTGTCTTAGGACTTTCACGGACATTTACCCGGATTTCAGGGCGCTGCGGTAGACAGTTACGATGATGCGGTTCTACAAACCTTGGTGCGAAAGCAGCTCACTAAGTGCATCGGTAAGTTTTCCGACTACATCATGTTAGTATAAACGTGTCTGGTCGCTGATCAGAAATAGCTCAGGTGATTGAGCCAGTCTCAGCTGAAGCTGCGCAAGCTCTATCAGACAAGCTTGGAGACTCTGAAGGCACGTCAACCCCTATCGACGACAATTTCAAGCTGCCGACTCATGTTTAACAGAATGGCGGGAGATTGAAGTAAAGTCCATCGTTCTTGACACGGTCGCTCGACTTTCAGCGCGCGTGTTCTTAGGCGAGGAACTGTGTCGAAATGAGGACTGGCTGCGAGCGACGAAAGAGTACACAGTGAACTTTTTCGTCGCCGGAACACATCTCCGTATGATTCCACGCCCTCTACGCCGGATTCTCCATTGGTTCGTGCCGAAGTGTCGAGAACTACGCGCAAGCTTCGACGAGTCACGCCGCATCATTATGCCCTACATTGAGAAGCGTCGTGCGGCACGAGCAGCCGCTCTGGCATCCGGCAAGAAGATTCCGGAGTTCTTCGATGCGATCGATTGGGCAGACCAGGAGGCCGCTACGAGGGGTGTGACTTACGATCCCGCCATCATGCAGGTAAGCTTCTTGATCGACGCGAGCTTTCTTAGTTGCTGAACTTTGGCTGACAACTTCAATCAAGTTGATGCTAGCAGTTGCCGCAATTCATACGACGGCTGATCTGGTCACAGAGATAGTACTACAGTTGGCTCTGCACCCGGAGTATGTTGCTCCCCTTAGAGAGGAAGTCATACACATTTTACGTTCCGAGGGCTTGAAGAAGTCATCTCTTCACAACATGAAGCTTTTGGACAGCGCTTTGAAAGAAGCTCAACGTCACAAGCCGCCTGGAGTTGGTCAGTGAACCCTCGAACATAGAGTATGACCTGGTAGCGGGTGGGACTAACACAGGTACAGCATCATTACGAAGACGGGTTGAGAAACCTCTCACGTTGTCGAACGGACTAAACCTCAGAGTAGGAGATAGGATTGCGATCGACACATACCGCATGGGAGATCCGGAGCTGCACCAAGACCCTGAGAAGTGGGACCCTTACAGGTTCATCAAGATGGCCGAGCAGCCTGGCAAAGCCAACTATGCCCAACTGGTTGTGACGAGCCCCGACCACCTTGCGTTCGGACACGGGGATCACGCATGCCCCGGACGG
>JAQIUS010000420.1:0-45654 GCA_028639655.1 Colletotrichum sp. SAR 10_66 | reverse complement strand
GGCCTCGCACTTTCTTTCTCCACACAACCATGTCCAGGAGGGGGAGGGGAGGGGGGGTACAGTGTCCGCGTTTTGACACCTGCAGGGATTCGCGGGTGTGGTGTCTGTCTGTCCTCGAGAGAGAGAGAAAGAGAGAGCAGATGGAGCTGTTGGGACTAACAAGGCAATGTTGATCGCACATACAAGTGTGCCATTCCATGCTAGAACGCGAGAAGAGAGGAGAGAGATGGGAGGGGAGGGGAGGGGAGAGAGGGATGAGGGAAGGGGTGGCGAAAAAACCTAACCGGTACTTGCTTTTCTGATCTTGGTTTTCTGTTTCTTTTCACTTTTTTCTCTGCGAATCTGCGATGATGCAAAAAGATGACGAGATGATGGTGGTCTTCTTCTTTTTCCGATCTCTTTTTTCTTTCATCACACACACACACACACCTGCAAAAGATTCTGTGTTTCACGACTTGGCTTTTTTCTGTTTTTCTTCCGTGGGGGGCATCAGTCGAACGAAAAAAACACATCACACACACACATCACCATCCATAGAGCGCGTGCAGCCGCTGCTGCAGAAATACCCCCTCCCATCTCGTCTTCTCATGTTATCCTTTTTGGTTCGGTTTGCTCTGCTTTTTCAGATGTTTCATAGCTCCATCACAGCCTCCACGACGTCTGTACTGATATGGGATGAGAGGCACGTCTGTATTTTTTCCGAAAAAGAATCTAATGAATGACCAAAAATGATCTGCTACCATTGCTTGCTGAAACTTGCCTGTGAATGTCAATCGCGCGTGGGTGACGCAGTCAACTCCTGCCTGCCTGCCCCATGTCTATAGCGCGCCGTTCATGTTAGTCACTCCCATCGTAGCAGCCTCCTCACTGCGTTGCAAGGACCACGATGGTACAAACGGTAAAACCATGGCTACCTGGGCGTTGACGTCTGGCGATGGATGTGCCAGCGGGCAGCGGGCGCGCATCTTCGCCGGTTCTAGCCCATACGACATCTGCTGTTGCATCACCTCTCATGGTGCCCTCCAAGGCCAGGTCTCCGATCCTGTTCTCTTCGTGCCATTCAAACCCTAGATGGACCCAGTATAATTTACCGACAGAACGGAACCGAAGGATTTGGCAAAGAGCCCTAGAGGCCTGAGGAGGCCTTAGTGCTATCGTGACGGCCGCAAGTCGAGTGCCCCCCGGCATGGGTGTTGGCGTACGTACGGTTGGGGGGCGTGGGCTGGAAGTATCAGCAGGGCAGGGCAGGGCAAGG
This sequence comes from Colletotrichum sp. SAR 10_66, assembly GCA_028639655.1. Taxonomy (NCBI): domain Eukaryota; kingdom Fungi; phylum Ascomycota; class Sordariomycetes; order Glomerellales; family Glomerellaceae; genus Colletotrichum; species Colletotrichum sp. SAR 10_66. Next base: position 44,399 of record JAQIUS010000420.1, on the reverse strand, counting down.
GCTCCTGTACAGGGCAGAGGAGGTGATCAGAACCACCAGTTGGTGTAGTGGGTTGCTGGTTAGGCTTTGCCAGATCCGATACCCGCCACACGGGTTGATGGGGCTTTGGGAGCACTCGGAGGGTGAGTGATCTGGGAGGATGAGAGCCGGGGTAGAGAGAACGGGGTGGACCAGGGGAGGAGGCAGGAACAAAGGACAACGGGTGGTGAGGTACAGACACGCCTGTCATCTCCCACGGGCAGCGTGGGAGGGGGTGGGGAGCTGCATCGGGGTGTGGGTGTACAAGATGCTGGAGGACTTGGAGGATCGGCAAGGGACAATAGGAACATACATGAATGACCTTGGTCAGTCCGCGACGCCTTCGGCTGGCGGTGTCAATGTGTATGAGAAAGACCGCCCGTTGGAGGTTGAGATGAGACCAGCCCAACCGAGGGTAGGTAATCTTGCAAGAGGGGACGCATGAGGCACTCAACCAGTCGGTGAGATATCGACCAGACCACTGGTTCTCGCCTCAGGTCCCCGAGTTCGGGCTCTACGCCGCAGGGCTGGAGAGAATTGGAAAGGATTTCCTATCGAAAGAGGTAAGGACGTCGACAGTGGGGCCCAGGTCAGAGGTGGTGGGAGTCCAGAGGAAGCTTTTCTCGATGTTCCGAGCGAATTGCTGCTCCCTCGTGGCCTGCCAGGGTCTTGGCATGCCTCCTTGGGAGCTGAGACCAAAAACCATGTATGCGGGGCGGCCTGGTGGTGACAAGATTTGAGATTGCGCAGAATGGAGATGAACCTTCGCGACGAGTGCCGGGGTCTTTGCTGGAGGTGGCACAGACATTGAGGGCAGTGGAGGATGAACAACATTGCGCGTGAGGAAGCTTGCCGCCCAGTAGCCGTATCATCTATTCGCACTCCGTTGAGACGTACACCCCAGCTGCGAGGTGAAGGTACCTTGACGTGGGAAGCGATGGGAGCGTTTGAGTGCTTACGAGCTGAAAGTCAAGACGAGGATCCGCTGGGGTTGAGTGAAGGACGAGAAAGAGGATCGTCTGATGGCGAAGTTACAAAGCCTGGGCAGCAAGGCTGGGCGACAGGGAGCCGGTAAGTCAGAGAGGATATCCGGGCGGTGAATGAGATCCACCTGCACCAACAGACACCTCCTCGGGTCGAGTATCAGCGTCAGATGTGCAGCTTTCTTTTTCCTGGCGCATCGAGTATGTAGGCCGTTTGAGTGCGGGGAGTCTTCGACAAGCTCGCAAGTGTTCCTTTGACGTGGAAGCGGCACCAACTGCAAGCCATGTCTCTCTGCAGTCGGGTGCGTGCGGTTGGGTCTGATGGAGCGAAAGGTAGGATTGCAAACAGCATCCCGTGACCCAGATCCGACTTCCGCGAGGACCGCAGATGACCTTGCCGGGAATTTTTGCCATGCAGGCATGGAGAACCATCATTGCACTTCCGTGGTTGGAGACACCTCCCTTGCTCATCACCCATTCAGGGTGATAAGGCGCCCCATATTCTCTCCAACCTACGTGGTCTGCCATTGGGTGCCAGACTGTCGGGACAGACCAGGGAGGGTCATCTTTCTCCTGGCATTGCGTATCCCAACTTAGCTCGCAGCCCGTTGGCGTTGGGCGGAGGTTGCGGTAGTAGTAGGCCAAGTAGGTGGGGGCTAGCCAGGTCGCCAGGCTCCTACGTGCCGCTTGAGGTTGGAGGCGCGCCGTCCCCCCTGGCTTTCAGAGTCCGAGGAAGGCCCAACAATGTGAGTTGTGGGAGGAATCTAGCTTCAAACAGGTGATAGATGCGACTGCCCTTCCGCATCGGTGCTCATATACCGACACAAGGACTAGCTCAAACGGGCGCCGCAAGTCTCTGTAGGCGGCACTGTTGGACAGTTACCGACATCTCGGTGCGCGATTCTTGGTACGGTAATGCAGAGAACTGTTTCTGATCCCAACCTGGTCCTGACCCGAGTCCGGGTTTGACCCGGGTTTGGCCAAGAGTCACGGCGGTAAGTGGGATAGTCAGTAAACGCGAGAGGCACAGCACAGATGCAGAGCGTCTGTGAGTACATCCGTACGTATGCTATCTGTCCCCAGCCTTGTCGTACCCGCGGGCTTTCGCTGAGCCAAGAGGCCGCGTATGTTACGAGAACTTGCCGCTGAGTGGTGTGCCGGATGGGATCCTGGCTTCCGGAGGGAATGTGAAGCTGTGATTGGACCTGGCGATGACAAAGGAGAGCGGAACCCGCACTGTTAGGGATCTCCAAGTCCGAGGAGGCTGCAGTACCCAGGCTGTATCGCCAGCGGGGAAGGTACATGGCACAGTGGCACAAACGAGTGTCTGCGATGAGGCGGCTGGGAGCGGTTGGCAAGAAAATGAAGCTCGAGATTGGCCATCATTTGGGATGAGGAGGGCGGGCGTGGGTAGCGGGCTCGATTTGGCCGGGGTTGATGGAGGTCCCATCTTTGGTACGGATACCATCTTGTACAACGCGATATGCCGCAGATATGTCGTAACTGACAATTGTCAATTGGTCTGTCTGCCGGCAACATAGTGGTGGGAAGCGCGCAAGTCGTGCGGGCTGCGTTCGTTTGTTGATGGCCGTTATGACAGCCGACTCCTCACAAGTCAGTTCGGGCGCATCAGCACTCGACGTCGAAAAAGACTTGATCTCGCACTTGTTGGGGGTCCTTTTCCCTTCCCTCCTGGCGCCGTGCGGAGCCGGGCCCGTACGCCGATGGCGTCCCACTCTTGCGGCAGGGGCCCCTGTCTGACGGCCCCGGCCGTCCTCTCAGAGCCTGGCAATGACGCTGCGGCCAATCTACTCTCAGCCGTATTGGTGACTCCGAGGCCCCTTCTCTCTTCTCCTCCTCTTTGAATGAAACCCTCTTGGCCTTTGGCTTGCGCGTGCCTCTATCCGCTGTTGCACTGCTCTCAGCGTTGGCTGTCAACCCTCGTCCGGTCCGCCTTTTGCAATCGCTCAGTTCAGCGCATCGTGTGTTTTGGGCCTTTAGACTTCGATCGTACAGCTGGCCGTTGACGTATTTTCCGAAGCCGTTGGAGCGAGACAACTAGCCTAGCCTAGGGCCAACGGTGCAAGATCCCTCGACTCGATCCCGCTTGCAGGGGAACTCTCCTCTTAGTCAGGCATCTACCAGCGACCACCCTTGTTGGTGCCTGGAGGCTCCGAGTTCTCGCGGAACCTGCTCAAAGCAACAAATGAGGCAGTGGTCTCGACGAGGCAGTGACCCAAAAAAAGCCTCGACGCCCAGAGGTTCCAGAAAAGACAGATTACTGATCAGAGGAAGCTCATGGGCTGATCAAGGGCACCAAAGGAGCACATTTCAAACGGCAACCCCAGCCAAAGGCGTTTTTCTGTCATTCTCATTCGCGGAAGCTCCACTTAAAAGCGTTTTCCTAATCGGGAAGGATATATGCGGCAGAGATTGCGGTGTTGGCATTGACACTTTGACAGCGGCCGTAGAGCAGTCATGTCAAGGCAGAGTATGCCACCCCACTCACCTTTGCCCGGAGTAGCTCTAACGGCCGCTACTACTCTGTTCTGTGCGCCTTGGATTGTTCATCGAACAATATGTAGCAGCCCAACAGGGGTTTAGCCTCCTTTCTGACGGCGCCTGCGCCTGTTGGAAGCTGGCATGTCATTGCCGTGAGAATACAGGCCCAACGAGCGTTCGTTCCTTGGTCGAATGCAGGATGCCATATTCAGAAATCAGGTTGGAGACAGCCACACTATTCAGTAGACATGGCGGTCGGCAATTTGGCCTACGGCTGTGCCCTCGTCACATCAGATGTGCCTTCGCTGCTTCTCGATGGCGATAATTTGTGATAGAATTTGGATCGCTGGTTATCGAGATTTTCTCTGTCGTTGGGGGCCGTGTCTTCACCGTCTCCCCATATCCGTATGGACAAATGCCAGTACAGGTTGGTTGCACAACGCTCGGCACTGTCTGGACTGGGCGTGGCTGGCGTCCGTCAGCCGTGCCCACCGCCTTTTGCTCTCTGTGTCCTTCCTCTCCCGTGTTGATGGGAGGTAATTGGACAACTTGCTGTAGACAATACGACTTCGACGTTGCCAGCCGTAAATCACCTTCTCAAGCCGACCCAGGCCGCATATCCTGTCAGGCGGAACGCAACCCCCTGAAAGTCACGATGATCACGGTTGTGAGCTCAAAGCACGATATGGACGAACCCGTGTACTTTCCATCGTTATGCCTAATCGTGTAGCACGGCACGGGATCGAGGGACGACGTAGGTAAGCCACAGTTGGGTCTCGTATCGTCGATGAAGGTATGCATCATTAATACCGAATCCAGAGGGAGGTTGCTCACACCGTTTGATCAGACAACAGATCTCTCCGCCGAATTAGCCACCAATACCTTGATTGCGATGTCTCGAAGCCGGGGGCCGTCCAAGAATGCATCACTACAGGCGAGGAAGTCGGATGGGGGCAGTGCTCGGCGCACCCATAGATGTATTCGCTCCGCCCGCCATTGTGACAAAATGACGAGATGTCATTGTGAGAATTGAGAGATTCGAGAAGATACCCACGAGCCCAGGACCCAATACATTGCAGATGATGGAGGGGCCGATGGTCATCCACCGTTTGCAATAGAAGACTTGAGGCGCGAGCATACGACTGGGCTCGGTTACCGACAATGCGTGAACGCAGAGCCCATGCAGGAGAACCTCAGAAAGCCGATGGCATCGGTCCTTGATGTTAGCAGAAGTCTGAGAGCCTTTCGCTATTGCTGTTGCCTTTCCCTCGCCGACAAGCACGCAATGGGACATGTCCTGAACAGCCTCTCAACCATGCCTGATTTGAAACATTCTCTAACTTTCGCGGTCAGATTGCAAAGACAGCATCTCACTGCCCTGCCGAACTTCTGGTAGCTAAGGGGTTTCTGGACCATCCTATGACTTGATACTGGTCCTTTCATGCATGCTCTATCGCGTATGGAACGCCATCTCTCGCCCGTTTGCGCCGTAGGCAATGGGAATGCATCCGCTGACCCGAGAAAGATTGATGTTTCGTTGCCAATTGTTTCCTAAGATCAGGTGCGGGCTGAGCTGGACAGCTTTCTTCGTTAGAGCAGCTATCCACCTGCGGAAAGGGTGTTCTGTGACATGTATGCATGCCGGTGTCGTGCAGGGTAGACAAGACAAGACGACGCCGAAAGTCAACGGGATGACATCCGGTGCAGAATGAAGTCGATATCATCACAGTATTTGAAAGACCGGAGTGGCTTGGCCCGCCGGCTGTATCCTTTTCTGCGTATGCAATGTTGCGTTGTCAAGGCTCTAGATGACAATGTACGGACCGGATTGCTCCCCGTTGCATCGGGATGCGAGTCATTTCTTTTTCCAGCGCAATGCTGCATGGTTCCATCGCGGGCCGGCGCCTGGAAACGAGGCGGGATGCGGGTTGTGCGTTTAACTTCTTCTCCGGTCAAAATTCTGGCCGATGACACGCCGTAGATCCTTGGGCGTATCCTACGTCGTCTGCAAAAGCAATGTGTGCTGCAGGCGACGAAGATGACGAATAGACGCGAGTTTCAACGCTGCGCGGTGCTGATAGACGAGACAAACGAGCGCTTCTTTGCCGTGCGAGACACTGTCTCCGAGGTCCCTCCAAATGGGTCGTCCCGTAAGGACACGACAGGGAACACGGGTTTTCCGAGCGAGATCTGATAGTCCCAGTCGCCGTCTTGATGCAGATGTAGGAATTGCGTGACAAAGCTAGAGTTTGACAGGTGTACCTGGAGCGCTCGCGTCCAGAGGTCCTCGAACTTCCGCAAGGCGATCAAGGAACTATGTCGCATCTGGAGTTGTGATGACCGTCCATTTCTTCGCAGAATATGTCTCAAAGGTTCCTAGGCAGCAACGAGCTTTTTCTACAAAGGCGTAGTTGCGGAAGACCGTAGGAAGGCTCGCGAATCGGCGACATCGCATCGAGTTACGGCATGCTTCCGCCATTGCGGTGACGCGAAGCCGATGAGTGATTTTGAATTCGGAGTATTGGTCTAGTCCCTACTCCAGCTTTCGGTAACACTACATAATGCACAGCCAAGTGCGATTCGAGAACTGGAAGCCCCAGAAAGGTAAGTAGCTGCTTCGTGTTCAACGTCGGGGGTTCGGGCAACAGCATCCAGTGTCGGACAAGCGGGATGTCAACGTGAAGAGCGTGTCGGGCCGTTAGGAGAAACCCCTGGTGAAGAATGTTGCTGTAGTGCTTCCAGACATCTTGCACTACATGAAGACAACCCTTTAGTATCGGCCAAATCGGGTTAATTTGGGTAAGAGCCGCATCTGAGACCGCATCATGGAGCGGTCGATGTCGGTTTCATGCCGGTGATTTCATGCGCGGCCCGTCCGGTTCGGTTCCGGACCCCTTTGATCCTTGGATCTGCGATGTCTGCGTGACCGACCTCCAGGTTCGGGAAGTCGCGTCTCTGGGGTATCTGGGGGAGTACAAGGAAGAAGCTTGGTGCACAATGAGCAGACTGATACTGTGGCTCTCGGTCTTTGTATTCGCCGTCACGCATGTCGGCCGAGAAAAGGCTGAACAGATGGAGTATGTTACGCTTGTATTGAGAAAACAGTGGTTCGATTTTGGGTATCTGCAATTCGAGTCGATCAGAACTTTCGCTTCTTCCGTGCTGGTCCTGCGGCGGCCTTCCGCTGTAGCTCCTGCTGCAGCTCGTCTCGCTTCCTATTTGCTCTCTCCTGGGAGGTTTCTCGAGTCCTCGCCTGCGGCTTGGATTCGGTCCGATCACGACCTCTATCTTCTGCCTCGGTAGCAGAAGTCTCAGGGTCCTTTGACGCAGGAGCTCTGCCGCCGATGCGACCAAGCCCAGGCTTTTTCAGTGGCTCGGGGGACTTTGAGCGATTCGCGGACCCGCCGATGCGACCGAGTACCCCTTTCTTTGGTGAATCGGCATCCTTGGAAGGTTCGGGGGTATTTGAACGTCGCTTTACACCGCCGATCCGTCCGAGTCCAACCTTGGTAGGTTTCGTGTCCTCTGGCTCGGGTTGACGAGGTGGAGAAGAGGGTTCTGCCACTGATGCGGTAGCATCGTCATCAGACTCTGTTTCGGTTTCCGAGCTATCTGGCTTGGGCTCTTCAGGGGCGGGCGGTGGTGAAGGGGTGGGTTGTTGCTTCCTCCCAATGGTTCCTAGGCGAACAGGGTGTCTCTTTGGGTCTTGTGGAGGCACGGGTACACTGTCTGGTATCTGCGAGGTATCCTCATCTTCAGTGCTGTCATCATCGTTTGCCACGTTTGTCGCACGAACGGACCGGTTGCGGTTGGACATGAGATGTGGCGGTGTTGACTGAACCTGGAAATCATCATCATCCACTGGGTCTCTTCCAGTCTCTTTGTCGTCACGTCGAGACTCGTCGGGTTCGGGAGAGTTCCTCTTCTGGCGCTGGCTGGAGTTCGGTCCTACAATTGGGAAAGTCGACGACTCGTTCTTGGTCCACCAGTCATCCAATGATGGGTCCAATGAGGCATCTTGATGTTGGTACTCGAGACCATTTGAACCGAAGACGTGCCGGATCAGGTTGGCGATGTCGGCGTCGTCACCGTCAAGCTGAGCCTTCCAGTCATCGTGGCTGAATGGCGCCAGTCCTTTGACCTTTTCCTCGGCCATCTTCCTCGTTGGCTTCTGCTTGGCCGACAGAACGGTGAAGACGTTTTCTAGGCGGGTTCCAGTGGCCTCGAGCTTGTCGAGAAGTTTCATAATGACAGTGTCCTTTTGCTTCATGATTGTGAGGAGCGAGTCAATCTGACGGGTCTTGGCGGAGTTGGCCTGGGTCAACGGTATGGTCAACTCGGTTGCAAGCGTCGACTGGGGACACTTTTGCAGGTACATGGGCCACACCAAAGGCTTCATGTTGTCCAACTCGCATGAAATGTGCATGGTCAAGCCGCCTTCCCCAGCATCTTTCTGGGGGGCGGTTGACAAGTTCAGAGTCGCCTTGTCATGGTCTGGATGGGTGGGGTCAAAGACGGATCTGATTTTGGACAAGAACGCTCGCATATTCCTGGTGCTCTCCGTGGGATCGATCGTGGTTGAATTGGCGAGGCTGCGCATCAAGATGCCTCTGCGGTCCAGTGATTCGACCCAGATATTGGCCAAGTCGGTTACATGTACGGTGTATTCCGCGGTGGAGAAGGCCGTTGAGACTAGGAGGTTGGGCAGGCCAGCTGCCGGAGGCAGTGGTCTCCATACCGGTGGTGTTGCCATGGTGCCGCCGCCGGTCTGACGGGCCGAAGGAGGGGCTGTGTATGGGTGGTACGCTGGGAATAGACCGAGCGAAGCTTCTGAGGGAATGTCTTTGGAGCAGCGTTGGGTTTCCTGAAGAGGGTCGCTGCAGACGAAAGGAGTCAAGAGGGATGAAAACGATATGTTGCAGCGAGTTGAAGCGTGAACGAGGCTGACGGTACGACCCTGCGGTGTCGTGTGTGACGAATAGGTGCTATTCTGGGCCGTTTCAAAGATTGTAGCTCAAGGAAAGGTGTGGGATGTTGTGTTCAAAAACCAGACGGGCTTGGTGATAGAGGTGAGGTGAAGTTGGGAAAATGTGGCCAGTAGACCATGTGGCACTCTTTCCCGCCTCGTGGAATCGCGTTGGGGATGATGATGACACGCGGGCGACTGTTATGGCAGAGGATTCTCCCAGTGTAAGGTGACTGAAGGTTGGCAAGTGCCTGAACTGCGAGTCGGGGAGGTATCACGAAGCGCTTGGCGCGATGTTGTTGCACGTCGCGATACCGCTTCAGGCAGCCACGTACAGTAGGAGGCAGGAGGGCACTGTGCCAGGCGAAAAAGAAAAGAAGGCACGAGTGTGGCGGGACGTTATTGGTACTGTGAGAAGTCGCGACTGAGGGATGCAATTGGTGAAATCATGGCACTTAGGCAGACAAGTGGGGCAGGAGTGCATCTCTCACACGTCCGTTCGTACTGTGCCGACCGCACCTGCGGTGCTCAACGGATGTCTGTAGAGCGTCTCAAGTGCATTACACACGCGCAGTGTAGAGAATCTTGCACCACACCTCGTGCAGTACGGAAATATCCCGTGTTGCATTTTACCTATCCCACTGCCTCACGTTCAATTAAGCTGTGAGCCATGATCTAACGTGTCTCACAAACCACCTCAGTGAACTGTGAGGGGCAGCGCGGGATGGTCGGTCACCTGACATACCTGGCGCTGATAGTTGAGATAGAGTTCTGAACACATGCCAGGTTGCCCATTCTTGTCATAAACAATTGAGTTTCGCATTCAGCCGGTGCTCATTCAGCCTCCGTCTGCCTCAGCTGATAGTTATTCAGCAACTTCATGTGAATACTGCTTGACTGCATCGTAAAGCTTGTAATGCGTTACTGCTCACCTCAGTGAAGGCCGTCAAGGCCCTCGGAGGCGCGTGGCCCAAGCTCCTCGTCTTGGGGGCGGCTAAGTAGGTACGCACCGCCTAGATCCCTATCTAAGCAAGAGCTCTTGGGTAGGGCAGATTTGAAAGAAGGAGCAGGAGCCCTCCAGCTCAGCATTTGTTGGCAAAGTCTAAGCCGCCGAAGCAATCAATTATCGCAATAACTGCTATCGATATTGAACGCCGTCATCCACTCGCCACCTGGAGAACCACAGCCAACATCGAAAAGTGAGACAAACCGTTGCAAAGCTACCACCTGGCCGACGGGCTAGGCCCTGCCAGTCAACCGCCCAAGCCCCTGGAAACCCGCTGCTTCAGGCCTTGTGCTGGCTCCCATTGGCTGGAAGCTGCACCGCCATACCTCTGGATGCGTTGATGCGCCACTTTTCCCCCCTCCTCGCACTTCCAACTGCACTTCCAGCACAGGTTTCCATGCTTCGCATGAGAGGCCCTCGACCTGCCAAGATCTCTCTTAGGCCTATTAACTTCATTTGGCATCTTGCAATACCACCCCACCCCCGCCAAACAAGCTTGTTTCTCGATTCTCGCCAACGACGTCCGGCTCCCTGACTGGCTGGCCGCTGGAGATGACTGTCACCATGCTTGCCAGGCACAGACAGCAGGGTATCCCCCATGGCCCATGACGTCCATAATGAGGAGTTTTCGACTTACTCCTTCCTGCTCGGTTCGACAAACCGGTGGCGATATGCCATGCCCCTTGGCAACTACCCATTGGACATGTCCAGAAACCCCAGCGTGCCACGCAGCATCCTCGCCTCTCCCTTCCTTGGCCGTCAAGGTTAACCTAGTGCCCAGCGCAGCAGCGGCAAGCAGTCGGGGAACAGCCACAGCGAAATGGGCGCCGCCCACGTTCGATGGGATGATCAACATGGGAAGCTACGGTGACGGAACCCGTGGCCCGCTGCTGCTACCCCAAACATCGGCGCCTGCTGGTCATGCCCAGCGGGCCTGTCAATCCAGGGACATGAACCCTTCTTGACGACGATTCGCTGTTGGGAAAACTGGTTTGGCGGGATACCTGGGGCGACAGCCACATCTCGGATGTATAAACACGACCTATGCTGGAAATCCCACTCCCTCCTTCTGTCGATCCCATCTGGCTGTCTCTATCTCTTTTCTTCGCATTGCCAGTCTTCGCATCTCGAAACCGGGCAACATCATGGGAAATAAGCCCAGCAGCCCGTTGGCAACCTGCCTCGACAAGGTCTGCGACGGCCGATCCTCCTGTGTTGGATACCCAAACGACCCTCTCTACCAGATCAACTGGGTGAAGCCGTACAACCTGGACATCCCTGCCAAGCCCATCGCCGTCACCAAGCCCTCCACCAAGGAGGATGTCGCAGGTTTCGTCAAGTGTGCCGCAGACAACAATGTCAAGGTACAGCCAAAGTCAGGCGGGCATTCATACGCGTGAGTTGGCATACCTGTCGCTGTCTGGCTTCTCTCTGACACGTTCGTCGCAGCAACTTTGGCCTGGGTGGCACTGACGGCGCCCTCGTCATCGACCTTGCCAACATGCAACACTTTTCCATGGACACAGATACCTGGCAAGCGACCATCGGCGGAGGCCACAGGCTGCACGACGTGACCGAGAAGCTGCACGACAACGGCAAGCGTGCAATGTCCCACGGCACATGTCCCGGCGTGGGCATCGGCGGCCATGCAACAATCGTAAGAGACCCCCGCAGATGTCTGTCTGGCTGCATCAGGTGGCCATCAGTCTCACCTTTGCATCTGCGCTGTGCTAATGCAATATGCAACAACAGGGCGGCCTTGGTCCCAGTTCACGAATGTGGGGAAGCTGCCTCGACCACGTTCTCGAGGTTGAAGTCGTCACCGCAGACGGCAAGATCCAGCGCGCAAGCGAGACCCAGAACTCGGATCTGTTCTTCGCTCTCAAGGGCGCCGGCGCCGGCTTCGGCGTCATCACCGAGTTCGTCGTCAAGACCCACCCCGAGCCCGGCGATGTCGTACAATACTCCTACGCCATCACCTTCACCCGCCACCGCGACCTCGCCCCGATTTTCAAGCAATGGCAGGACCTCATCACCGACCCAGAGTTGGATCGCCGGTTCAGTAGCGAGTTTGTCATGCAGGAACTCGGAGTCATCATTTCGGCAACCTTTTACGGCACAGAGGAGGAATTCAAGAAGACGGGCATCCCCGACCGCATTCCAGCTGGGAAGGTCTCTGTTGTAGTGAATGACTGGCTTGGGGATGTTGCGCAAAAGGCCCAGGACGCAGCTCTTTGGCTTAGCGAGGTTCAGTCGCCATTTACGGCGAAGAGCTTGGCCTTTACCCGCGACGACCTTCTTCCCGAGGCGGGCATCCAGGACCTCATGAACTACATTGACGGCGCCGACCGCGGCACCCTGATCTGGTTCCTCATCTTCGACGTCACGGGCGGCGCCATCAACGACATTGCTATGAATGCGACTGCCTACCGCCATCGCGACAAGATCATGTTTTGCCAAGGCTACGGCGTCGGCCTGCCGACACTCAGCCAAAAGACCAAGGACTTCATGTCAGGCATCGCGTCGACGATCCGAAAGGCAAGCCCGAATGACCTGAGCACTTATGCAGGCTACGTCGACCCAACGCTGGAGGACGCGCAAGAGAAGTACTGGGGTTCCAATCTGCCTGCTCTCCAACGCATCAAGGCCGCGTGGGACCCCAAGGACCTCTTTTCAAATCCCCAAAGCGTGCGGCCCGACGCCAACGCGAAGGACGTCGCGCCTGCGAATAATTCTGAACCCTCATCACCCTAGGAAGAAAGCGGGAGTTTTCGGCGCACAGTTGATTTTTCGGGGCTTGCATTTTCGGTTTTCCTTACCTGGGTCATTGGCATTTCGGTGGTCTTTACGTGATACGCATTCAAGCCGTCCCAGTCGATCTGCGACGGCTTCTTTCTCTTCTCGGATACCCCGTATCTTCAATGCAGGCATCATTATATCCTTCCAAATAAAGATTCGTGGTTTTTACGTGTATAATTGCGTTCAAGCGCAGGCATCAATGTGTTTTTGTCCATGGGTCCGTCGGCCAACAACTCCCAGGCACCCGTGGCCATAATCCTGGTCGTCGTTCAGCGGCGCAGGGCTGAGACATGTCAAACCGACAACCACCAAACCTCATATCAACGCACTCCTGCCGCATCCCAAAACCGCTCCCCAAACTCACCATCCTCAAAACACCCCGTGAACAACTCCAACCTTCAAAGATGCCAACCATAGTAAACGGCTACCTCGCCCCCAGCCGGCGCTACACCGCCCGCGAGCGCCTCACCCGCGCCCTCCACCCCCTCCTCCACCCCTCCATCCTCACCTTCCGCGACGTCGTCTGGGCCGCTTACATCATCTACATATCACGCGTCACGTACTTCACCCTGCGCAGCATCGCGTACATTCTCTTCGAGGCCGAGGGACGACGGCAGTGGACGGAGCCGAGGCCGGAGTGGGGACCGCCGCCGGAGGGGTGGACGATGGGGTGGGGGCTGATGGGGAGGCTGTTGAGAGGATTGAGATGGGATCGGGGTTGGTGGTTTGGATCTGGCGTGAATGAGTGTTCCGATCGTTTGGTTCATAGATGGCGTTGATGGGTCTTGGTCTTGAAGAACATTCTTTGGGCTTTTCCTCGATTGAAGACTCACCTTCGTCACCTCCTCGACGTATCGAGTTGCTCGCCATCGCCGAACCATACCGCCCTTGAAATCCAGCACACCAACCCCTTTGAACATCCGGGAAGCTATCCTAAAGTCCATTGTTTTCACCTCATGATACCGGAAACGGTCCATAAAAAGCTCGAGGCCGTGGCCGAAGCAGATCGAACAGACCCCGGCCCGCGAGAGCCTTCATCCCGCGCTCCCAATATCTCATCCACACCCCCGTCGGCATCCACCTTGAGATATTCTCATCCTAGAGTTCCCAATGTTTATGATGTGGTGTCGACTCTTGGCCGCCGTCCACTTCTGAGGAGTCGGCAAGGCAGCGCGGCAGGGTGGTGTCCCGCCATGATGAGGGCGAGGGCGAGGGTGAGAGCGAGGGCAAACACAACGGGATGAACGCCCGAGGCGTAGTAGACTTATGAAGAGCTTTTGTATGAATTGACCGGAGAGAAGGTGTCTGCATTGGTAGTTGAGGCTGTCTTACTTGGGGAGTTTGAAGGGGGTTGAAGAGGAGGTTGAGATGGTGCCGGTTGGACGGAAGGTAGCGAGGTATGAGGATAGCAGAGTCGTATAAGAACGTCTGAGGGATTCATAAAGCGGTTTTAAGGAGTATTTGAAGGTCGTTGATGGAGGTTTTCAGTTCCATCACGGATGTTTTACTTTTCGACGAATATTACTGGCGTCATCACTATGGATTTGTTTGAGATAATTCACGATGGTGGTTGTTGCACATATTTCACCAAGTTGTGTTAAGACAGTCCCAAACTGCTCTAAATGACATGTTCACCTGTTCAGAATCGTAAGAAGATTGATTCTCAGGGATAACTAGACAACGCTCTGCCATCATGGGTGACAGCTCCAAACCCAGGACCGAGAGAGACAGGGCATGGGTATTATTTAAACGGCGATAACGAGTATCAATTCAAACTTCTCTCCGCAATCGTCGGGTAAGATGTCCCGATTATCAATGACCAAATCACCTCCAATCGGTTCTGCGTTCCAGGTTGTTATACTTGCTGCGGAAACTGGATGTGGATGCATGAGAACGGGGAGCACATCTCATGCCACTTCTCATCATTACTTCTGTTCCTATTGACGTATTCAGAATAAAGCATTCAATGATAGAGAAGTTTACAATAATATGAGTGAAGTAGGTTGGCACCATCTCGTGATGGAGTTGATGCTCTGCCCATGGGTCAATTGCCCCGGTCAGACACCAGATACGACTGGAAAGATCTAATTTGCCTCGGCACTTCAACTCTTGAGCTCACCGGTCATTTTATACGCTTCTTATCGTCTCACTATCTTGCCTCTGGAAAATTAACGGCACTTTCTCGAGGTCTAGAGTCCCCTAGACAGCCGGGAGCCCTGAGGGCGCGACTTTCATCATACCTTAGGTTGCGATTGCATATAAGACTCATCCACTGACAGTGACTTGCGTTCCAACGTCCGAGAGTCTCGCCATCTTCTAATTTCATCATATCACTATCGTTATGTGCAAGTCGCTTATCGACATTGCGCCGGCAATGCTTTTCTATGATTTCTTCAACCCTGTCCTTTTTCCCCGACAGGTTGTTCCTGCTTTTCCCTTTACACATTCAGCGTCTGCGGGAAAAAGGGGAGACGGAAAGATATCAGTCACATTGCAGCAACAGTTTATCGGGAGGTATCATTGTGGTAAGGAGAGTACGATTGCTTCATTAGGGTTAGTCCAAGGTCAGTATGGGTTGCGACGGCTGCAGGGTGGGTGAGGGCGTGAGTGATGAGGGGAGTGAAGGCCGAAGTGATTTCACTGCAATTCACTTCCCGCCCCAGGGTATATTTCCATGGCAGCAAGTGTGGAGCGGCCTGACGGGCACCGTGGCGCCCTGGGCTGGGAGGAGCTGGATGTTCAAGCGAAATCGCGCGCTGACAACCGCTCATCATGAGGATTGGGGAAAAATGCATTTTGTAAGCGAGGTTGGCCGATGGGGAAAGGCTGGTCTGGGAGCAAACCGTCTTCATCCTCAGTCATTTCACTGCAATTTACTCCCCGCCCGAGGGGATGATTGTGCCCCGTAGCAGAAGTCGAGGATTACATCATACCTAAGCTCTAGGCACTAATAGCAGTCCTCATCAGGACCTTTTGCACTTTTCCTCAACACAGCCTCAGTACCTACGCCTCTTCACTGCAATTTATTCTCCTCTAGAGGGGATAACCTGGAAGTGTGGGAACACTCGGCCGATGCAGCTGGTGCCTTCCCCCTCAATCGCTGGGGGGCTCCGAGCCAAACTCTTAGATCGAGCCAGACTGTATGTGACTATAAAGAAATTGAAGGAATATGAGACAGCAGCATTTGGCAAGCTTGAAATTTGACTGGTAATTATGAGGTTGCAGAGTCACCTTTCCTACGGTCTTCTCAGAGGGTGGCTTCGGAGTCTGAGGGCAATCAGCGACTAAAGTGTGTTGGGAATCCGGTTGCAAAAGTAGCTGTCTACTGACTGGGTAAGTCCGCAGACGTCCTGTGTGAAACAGCAGTATCACGCCAGCGATATCGCTATAACTTCATCTGTTTAACTGCGCCTTGTGTGCTTCTGAAAAGTGGTATGTGTTCGGGCGAAATCAACTGCAGACTTGGTAGAAGGACCTAGGTGGAAAAGACTAATGAGCTG
This sequence comes from Colletotrichum sp. SAR 10_66, assembly GCA_028639655.1. NCBI lineage: Eukaryota > Fungi > Ascomycota > Sordariomycetes > Glomerellales > Glomerellaceae > Colletotrichum > Colletotrichum sp. SAR 10_66. The sequence continues at coordinate 28,625 of JAQIUS010000420.1, read as the reverse complement.
TCGGCCGGCACACTCGGTGCTTCGCATCCCCGCTCCGGAGTAAAAGCCCACTATTATTACGGCAAGGTACCGGTAGAAGCAGGAGGGCCTGCGCCATGATCACTGCTATTTCCTCACCGGCCCAAGAAGTGGGATAATTCTTGAACAGGAGCTGTTGCCGCAGTTAATGCAGTCGATAAATTCTGCTCTGGTCGCCGTGGCAGAGACTCCCCACACTGGCCTGAGCTGTAAAAGAACCCTGGAAAGCATCTCTAGCGAATTCGACCGGAAACGCATCGGACATGATGCATCAATTTCAGAGAGCTCTTCTAAAATGAATAGGAGCAAAATCGTACTGCGACCCTGGCTAGTATCATCACCTTGAGTACAGATCAAGTCGTGAGGCCAGATCAAATGGCAAATATCCTGTGTGAATTGGTCATACTCGTAAACCGGTGGCATCGGTGCAAGATTCAGAGCTTGGGTGCACCCTGTGTGATACTGCGAGGAGGTGGGTGTTCGGGCGAAATTGCATTCCCCCATGACATGAAGTCGGATTTGGCAATCGCGTGTTGTAAGGCCTTACTGTACGTGTGGCGACGAGAGAGGCTAGATGGGGGGAGGCCTCCCAACATGAAAGTTCCACGCATAGCGAACCAACGAACTCCTTTTACTGTGATTTTTTCTCTTTCCGAGGGGATGGGTCCCGCTGATGTATGGAGCTCTCGGTTGGTGCAACCAGCGTGACCCTCCACTCTGTAGACAGCACACAGGAGCGATGCAGCGAACAACGTTCACTGCAATTCATCCTCCTCTCGAGGGGATGAGCCTGAGGGTCTGGAGCTTTCGGTCGATGCAGCCATTGCTGAAAAGTGAGCGCGACGACCCGAAGTTGTGTGATTGAATGTCTCTCTTTGATGACTACAGCACGATCAATCGACCCGTCGGCTCCAAGCAGCAAATGTTTAAAGACGCACGCAATTGTGATGGCTGAAGCAAGGTGCTGCCTCCACGATTGTTGAGTAAGCCCGCAGGTGTCTTGAGTGAATTAGCCTGATCACATAGCTGCAGAACTGAGAGCTTGGACGTGCCCTGTGAGGTACTGGGGAAAAGGAGGCGTTCGGGAGGAATTGCATGAGATATCCAAATCTTCGGGGCTGGAGTCTGATATGGCGATTGCTTGTCGAAAGGCTTGCAGCTAAGTGTGTTGACGAGAGATGCTGACTGAATCGGGGAAGGTTTCGCAACATGAGTTGACTAATGCGCAATATCAATTGTAAGGCAGATCATAGTAATGCCACATTCCACTGCAATTAGGGTCTCTGCGAAGAAGAAGGTTCGTTGGGTTGGGGAACGACTAAAAAGCTGGTCATGAGGCTCTCTGCTTGTGCATGTACTATGCCCCGTCAGAGTCATACGGCAGTCGACAACGTGCGCCTCCAGGCGGCAAACTGCGGAAGGAAAGTTATGGGGGAAGAAGGGTACTATGGTACCTCTACACTGCAATTCATTCCCTCACCAAGAGGGTAGGCAGAGCTCTCGATCGGTGCAGTCGGTGCTGGCTTCCGGCCAAAATGTGAGCTCGAGGACCCCAAGCTCCCGCCTGAGCCAAAGGCTCTCCAGCCTTCAGAAGAAAGTGAGGGAATTCAGTAATCAAGGCCAGTGAAACCTCACCCTGTGGCAATAATGATTGAAGCATTAAGCTACTAACAAACTGCAAGACTGAGAGCTTGATTATGCCCCGTGTGCTTTAGAGAAGACATATGTGTTCAGCCAAAATTGCGTATCCAATGTGATGGGGACTGCAGCGAGTTCATCACTCATCGCGACTGATGGATTAGAGGGTGGATGGGGAAGTCAACCCTTGCATGCGGTCGTGATCGTTACAGTAAATCAGGAAGTTACGATGTTGCCTCACTGCAATCTATTCCCTTCCAGAGGGGAATGAGCCGGAGGGTGTGGAGCTCTCTGTCGGTGCAGCCGGTGCCTCGCGGGTGCCTCAGTGGGTTCTACACTACCTACTGCTAACGGCGGGGGGGGGCGCGGCCGGTTCACTGTATTTTCTTGCCCGGGTGAACTGGACGGAGCTCTCGGTGAGCGCAATCGCCAGCAGCAAACTTACAAGAAATCGAGGCTGAACAAACACTTCGTGAATTAAACAGGAAATGAGTGTCGTAACTATTGGTCGCTGCACCCCGGTCACTGCCTATGCGATCATAGTAATCCGTAGAACGATTGTTGGACTCTTAAAAACCCCAGACTTTGTGACTCGTGTCAGCTTTGGGTAGCTTTAGAGCTTAACTATGGCCTGTCTAAGAATGAGAAGAGTGGCCGGGGGGTTCGGGCGAAATGGAAGGCTTGTAAGTACCATATAGGCAGTAAGGGGCGAGGTTGCCTGGATTGGAGTTTGTTTCCCGCCCGAATGCCTGTTCAAGGGCATGATGATGGCTTCCAATATGCCTGGGCTCGTCCCCGCAGTAGTAGGTCTACCTGTTTGGCCCCCCGGTCCAGCCATGATATTTCTTCACTGCGATTTATTCTCCTCCCGAGGGGATGAATGAGGGTGTGGAGCTCTTCGTCGGTGCAGCCGGTGTCCTCCCGCCGAAAAGTGAGCGCGACGACCCCACCTTCCCGGCTGAGCCGTGCACGTCCCATCAGCAATCTTATCACCACGTGACGCTCGCTTCTGTGAATTTTGGTAGGGTTTGGTGACCCCACGGGCGAAAAAACAATCTCAGTAGAGGGAAAATTTCCAGCTGCAGCACGACTCCAATTCGACCCGACGCCCATCCATCCTTTCACGAGCCACCCGTTGTTGAACTCGACACCCCCCAACCGACACAATGGCCAAACTCTCGTAAGTCGACACTGCTGCTCTCGAACCACCGACTCTGCATTTTTCGGCGCCGTCGTTTTCCCCCGGGGAAGCGGCGTGAGGTACTCGGCGATCCAGGCGGGCGGACGAAACGGCGACACGACATGCAACCACTACGCAGGGAAAGAGGAGGGCATCACCGACTTTGGGTCTCGATTGGCAGAGCAAACGTGGAGGAAATTTCTCAAGGGACTCGACTGCGACGGAATATCGAATGCGACATCTGAACTTGGAGACAAACATCCTGCGATCCGCCCGCCGACCGCCGAGACCGAATGCCGCGAATGTCGATGGAGGACTCAACCGAACTTGAACGCAGGAATGCTGACTGGAGTTCTACAGCCGTGGTGCCCCTGGTGGCAAGCTTAAGATGACCCTCGGTCTCCCCGTGTACGAACTCCCACCTCCCACGCGCTCTGCCGTCTCTTGAAGATGGCGGGGCGCGCGTCCGGAGAACGAAAGACTGACTTGGTGCATAGCGGTGCCGTCATGAACTGCGCGGACAACTCGGGTGCTCGCAACCTGTACATCATCTCCGTCAAGGGTATCGGTGCCCGCCTCAACAGACTGCCTGCCGGTGGTGTCGGTGACATGGTCATGGCCACCGTCAAGAAGGGCAAGCCTGAGCTCCGCAAGAAGGTCCACCCTGCCGTCATCGTCCGCCAGTCCAAGCCCTGGAAGCGCTTCGACGGTGTCTTCCTGTACTTCGAGGACAACGCTGGTGTCGTAAGTACTCTCGTGTGCTGCTGCGGCAGTGCTGCCGGAAGACACGAACGCGGCTAACAACGCCATCACAGATCGTCAACCCCAAGGGTGAGATGAAGGGCTCTGCCATCACCGGCCCCGTCGGAAAGGAGGCGGCCGAGCTTTGGCCCGTAAGTCACATCCCGATGCACCCGTCAAGGTCACATCCCCGCTGACATGTGTCTCAACAGCGTATTGCCTCCAACTCCGGTGTCGTTATGTAAAGGAAGTTTTTTCAAGCATAAAAAGGGCGAAAAGGACGACGTTATGGCTACGGATTAGGTCAACCGGTGCGAACCACCATGGGAAAACAAATGATTTTTACCCACCCCTGCCTTTTTGTTCCCCCTCCCGTCGCGGCGTACACCACACATACCACTCCCGACTATGGGGAAGATTAGGTCAATGAATGAAGAAAGAGGGTTGATGGGCCTGGTTTTTCTATTTTTGTTTCCTCGCTGGGCTCTGCATTTCGGCTGTGGCGTGTACAGGGAAAGAAATTCATACCAGGCATTTCGCATACAGGAGAGATACAAAAATCCGATTCTTTGCGCACGTTAAATATGCTGTCCTCATGTTTGCCAAGTGTGAAAAGACGTAGAGGTATGGCGCCGGGTAACATGCGCGTGTGATCCTTCCGGGGGACGTAAAGAATGCGGTGCTGGTTGGTGGTCAGCATTCGACAGCTCTTGTGCTTCGCCTCGGTTGGCGTCGTTGAGGCAGCCTGACGGGTGATTCCCTCTGGGGGTTTATAAATGCAGTGCTCTAATGTACTCCGAATCCAAATAGCCTTCGGTCAGCTTCAGCTTCCCCTTTCGGAATGGGTTAGGCATTCTTGGGTGTTCAATTAACACACTGGATATAATCACGACCATCACTCCGAGCCAGGAGGGTTTCTTTCATGCCAGGGGCGCTCGAGGGTGTCGGGCGAAGGGCAAGCTTGAGGTCCGGACAAATGATGTTTCATCAGAACTTCCAAGGAGTTGCTCCTGGAGGCGTGATTGATTTGAGAAGATTGAGCGAGAAAGGGTCGCGAGCCTCTCGACGAGTAGAGCCTTCAGAAGGGATCAAAAGGCAGTGAAACTGTTTTGATTGGCACGCTGTGCCAAGGCTGGTCAAGATAAGGTCATGGCCGAACAAAAACGTCATCTCAGCCGGGTAAAATGTTGCTTTGAAGGGACCTTGGCGTTCTCAATCCCTCTCGACGAGGAGGCTTTTCCTGGAAATGCGCGAATGACCTCCTTTTTGGCTGTCCATATCAGTTCACAGGGTGGGTTTGCTAAACCACCCGTTCAACAGGCCAAGCATTGAATTCGGCCAGCTAGATGAAGGCTTCAACATGGCTAGAGCACTCACTCGCTATTGAGTATCGTCGCTTTAGCCTCCCTGTAACCTTGCTGCCAAGGAAATTAAACAGTTGCTCATGGGTCGGAGTAGCGCAGCGCCTGCCGGCAGCTGTGCCGACGGTTCCCGGGCCCCGATTCGGCGTCCTCCGAAGAGCCGACACGCTTACGGCTTTGGCCACAAGCCATCTAATGAAACACGTCTACTCTTGATTCACAGGAGCTTTCTCATGAGATATCAGATGGGGGTTAATAGCATTGATTTGGCTTACAGAGCCGGGTCTCTGCAGCTCGCGCAGCGCTGTGGCCCCGCTCCCGCTGACATCTTCTTTAAAAGGGCCACCTGGAACACCCTTGGGCCATGAACCAAGAGCCAAATATTCTTTCTGGCATGGTATGCAAGATTTTGTACTCTTTGCCCCAAACCAGGCAAGCATCTACGCCGGGGTCGACAGCGCGGGCCTGTCTTCTCAACAGGGAATGCCAACGTGCATGGGTATTCCCAAGATTCGAATAATTCCATGATATCCAAGCAAGATGATGGACGCAAGGATCAGGTTAGTTGCACAACATGTGTCGTATTGATTGTTGTTACTGGACCCGTGGTGTCTGGGTCACAATGAATGGGTAGACTTCGTCGGGAAAAAGCTCGATACAATCTTGGTGAGAGAAGCTTCTAGATCACCGACTATTCGAAGTCTATATACCTCTTCGATCTGAGGTCCTCGTCATGCATGTGCTTGAGAGCTCACGAACACAGACAAAAGGAAGAGTAAGCTTGGCTGCAATTTCTCAATGATGTTGATCGGAAGTGAAACGGAGCATTCTCGATGTTTTAACCCAGCTCGACATATCAGAGACTTCCAAAAGCCTAGTCTCCCAAGTGCTAGTGGCCGTGACAAACAAGCCAACCATTCATCTGTGCTTGTTGCGGTCAACCACCTCAATACCTGGTAGACGACGATGTAGAAAAACATCAAGACTTGGGCCAGGTGAGCACGACACCCATTGGTATGAAGCAGCGCATATACCATAGATACTGAGACCTAAAAATATCATGTCAGACGTTAGCCAGATTTCGTTTCCCTTGGGAGGCGAATATACGTTGATGAGAATGGGGGATATAAATACTTCTTCACAGAGCGCCGGTTCTGACGTCCCTTCCAACCGAGACTGATGTGTCTGCTTGGCCCTGGACCTCTCAATTTAACTGAAGTGTGTTTATCAAACTTGAAAGAGCGTCAATAATGGACGGGATCGCATCAGCAGAGGAGTCTCATGCCTGGGACCAGTCTGAGGGAAGTATACATACATGGGGCGTTTCCAAGGGCTCGCTTGATTTCCTCAAGCAATAAGGTTGAGCTTACAATCTAGTGAACATTTAAATCATCCGGACAGAACGTAATTTTACAATTACCAACTCCCAGGTCTGGTTTTGAGGACATATGGAATACAAGACGAGGAAGGTACCGTTGGATAGGATGTATACCCAACCGACGAGAAGACCGAGAAGCGACGCCGAAGAGGCACATCATTTGGTGATCGTGGTGATGCTTGGACGAGCTAATTATGGCTTGGTAGTGTATCTCTTGTATACCTGTTCATGTCAAAAGTCGCACAGAGCACTGGATTGGTTTGCGTGCTGCGTTGCTCTTCCAAATGAACATTAAAATGCATCGCAGCTTGTGGCGCGAGGCTGATTCTCATCTCAATAAGTTCCAACAGCTCGTCAAGGCTTGAGCCTAGACTGGGTTACGACTCTGTCGTGAATGCTTCCACCTTGAGTGTCTTCGCCCCGGCTGGGAGCTCTTGGTTGCGTCCCTGTGGGCGTATAAAGCAATTCTGTGTCAGCTATTAGAAGAATTCCACAACGAAACAATATGCTGGAGTTGAAGGTATTTCTTTTTAAAAAGCCGCCATCTTTACTTCAACAGCTTCAACTATCGACAGAGAGTGACCATAAAGTAGGGTCCCCTCTGACCGAAGTCAGGGCCCTTCCCTCACCACCGTCTCTGTCGATCTATTCGTACCACAAAAGGATTCAATGAGAACCTGCGAGATTCGAACATCTCTTAGAGGCGACGCAATCTGATCCGTAGGCCATCCTGAGACTCAACAGGGGTCTCCGAAAAGAGGGACGTCAACGGGAATGCGCTCCCCGGTGTGGGAGTCGTTGAATGGTTCTCTCAAAGCAAAGCAGATCGGCTGCTTCCGAGTATATATATCACGCAGCATGGGTCTTCATTTCAACAGGGAAGACAACGGAACCAACCAGGAACCAGACAAACTTGCCATAACCACATCGTGACATACGTCGTGGTGAACTGGAGTTGAGCTCCCTACACCAACTTGCCCCAATGAGGCAACTCACGTGCTGTTCATTCTCTATCTTCCTTCATTTCCTTATGTCTTCTCTTATCTATTCGTAGTCCGTCCTCATTCCCAAGACGCATTACTTCTACGGATTGAGCTTGGTTACCTCCCTTACTGTGACGCGACATATTTCATCACGGTGCGCGTCTTGGGTGTAGTGCACAAGTCGCATTACGCTTTCGCTAGGTAAAGCTCAAATTGGTCGTGGCGTCCGGAGATAGGTTCCCAGCTCATTGATACTTCTTTTATAGGGAAGCATGCCTGTGGCCGCGGCCCGGACTGCGGAGACGGGTCGTTGACCCAGACTGGGCCTCTACCGTCGACGCTCGCCATGATACCTCATGGTGCGAGTATCAACAGCGCATTTCGTTAGCTGTAACTGACGTCCGATTCACCGTGGTTTCGTGTTGGCTTACTATCCACCAACAATCGTCATCGGTGATCGATGACCAGCAATGAGGAGCCAGGAGAGCCGGATCGCACGACGGCTATATAATGGCAAATGACTGGCCACTCTCAGAGACTTCAGCAACAATTGCAACCCCGAATGACCTGGGGGAATGTACTGATTCCAGAGGTTGTTTCAAGTAGAATCTAGGAGGCGGACTGCATCGGAGGCACTTGTTCACCAAGAATCACATCATCTCAGCGCGTCGAGTGGCGGGGTTCTCCAAGGTGGATGCATGAAGTCGTCCGCCGCCGTCCTCTGCTACTGTATATTCATAAATGAAACTTCCCAGCCGTGTTTAGAAACCGCCAGTATGACTGTCATGGGAGGACATACTTCGTAGATTTACTCAATGTCGTTATGGGAAACTACGGACAAAGCACATCTTCGGAGGACACGGAGTTCCAAGCCTATTATTGCTGAGTTGACACCAATCCTGCCGAGATATGGCTTTATAAGCAAGAAAAGCCCCAGTATCAAGATGTCCCCAGACCCATCACTCATGGGCTCTTCCCGCCTGGCTGGCAGTGTTGCAGGGCATGAACGACGACAACCATCCGGGTTGCCGCGTGGATCTTGCCAGAGCTTCTATATAAGCCTCCAACACCCGACGCAATGCAAAATCTCAAAGAAGCCAATGAGCTTCATCGCGAATTATGCACTAAGTGGCGCATGCATTTGTGCCGCCTCATTGCGATATCAGAGGTCTAGGGAGGTAGTCCTTCTACCTTGCCACCATTGGCCTAGCGACAGCACCAGTCCGCGTCAGTACTTCCCTCAAGTTATTCCTCAGCGAATAGCCAGAAAACCTATCAAATCCAACGCATGTTCGCTCTAGAAGCCATCATCAGCATCGCGGGGGTGCATGCTTAGACACCTGTACACCTTCGCAGATCTGGAAATCCCAAACGTCACAATGAAGTGATTGTCGCTGTATCAGCCTTCATGAGCATGAGGACGCATTCTTATACAAGACTTACTCATCCACGAGCGGAAGTTTCCCAGCACAATCTCGTTTGAAAAGGGTTTAAAATGAGCCCTCTGGCTGGGGAGGTGGTCTTCTCCCCACGCCAATGGTAGCGGGCCGTCGTTCAATTGAAGGATTACCAAGAGTTGCATAAGTGTTGCAGTGCTTCATCCAAGGCCAAGAAATCATGTCAGAGCTTTGGCTGCGGACAGTCGTGACCCTCCCTCCAAGTGCCGCTGTCTCCTGCGTATCCGCACTCGATAACACGAAGATGAACCGCGATCGTGGGCGTAATGGTCATATACACCTATCCAATCAAGGAAGAGGGACATCATTATGCCCCATAAAGAGTGATGTAGTCTTTGAGGCGTCGTGTTCCCCGTCCGAAGAACCGGCAGAGTGCATTGTCTGGTAGGGATTGTAAGCATCCGGCCATCCATGAGACTTTATACCTACTCTTACACACATCGCCGAGCCTACCTATCTCCGTGAAGTTCACGACAACATGGTGATCTACATCCGAGAGTAATTTCCCGTCCACATCGATGTACTGCGGCACGACGGCAACTATCCAGTTTCTAGTCGGACTCGCCATTGCTGCTATAAAAGCTTCCTGAATCGAACACACTGCCAGTTCTGCAAGAATACACGAAGGCATCGATTCCCTTAATCGTTTCTGTGGTGATCCGTAAGAGGAGTCCTTGTCGGGGCATGTCCTGTCTCGGTGAAGTCAGGGACGTCTACGAAGGTAGTCCTCTACTTCTACGTCGCCGCTCTCTATCCCATGCATATCGCTGGTCGGTATCTTGCTTGTCTTATACTTATTCCTTTAATAATAATCATATGATGAGTGAGATTGAGATGGAAATGACACATCAGCGTCATCGACTTGGCGGAGTGCGTGGTCAGGTGGAAGTACACGGTCAGGAAACAATAAACTCTATGAGACACCATGCTGACATTGTCACGTCGATATTTCATACATCGAGCGAAGAAACATTTATAATAAGTCATTCTCTTAGAAGTTCGCGATCCAGCAGAGACCTCGTTCCGAGGTATTAAACACCCATTCTTGGCCGAGGGTGTTTCTTGCGGCGAATGCAATCTACCATATTCCAAATGGTTAGCTGAACATCACAGTACTTCTGCTATCATCCACAAACCGTACAGTGAGGCTTCTTTTTACAAATGCTCCGACGGTAGACACCCACCACGCCCCCGAGCGCCGTCGTCTCCCCTTCATTCGGCCCAAGAGACCGCCTTACTTCAGCTTCACCGACAGCAAAAAGCTCGCTCGCCCAAGTCTTCTTCGGAAACGCGGTGAGAGCCATGGCCGATGTGTCACTAGAGCATACCGTGCCAACAACAATTGGAAATCGGAGGGATGATGCACTATTACCGTGGCTTTGCGAATATGCGGCCTGCTGTGAGACTTTATATCTCCCACGGCACACATCACGCGCCTACCTCCTTGAATTTCGCACTTATGAACTCGTATATAAGAAGCACATGAAGTCCGTAAGCTAAGCTCAACCAGGACAAAAAGTGCGCGACGGTCATCACATCCGCACGCCGAATCAGTGGGATGCCGGCCATTGCTTCATCCAGCAACTCAAGACAACGCAGGCGGGGATACTTGCCCCAAGACGCCATCCATATAGGCAGAGACCAAAAGTCACAAGCCCAGTGATGATTGAAAGGCGAATAAAATTCGGTCAAGGATGACAGAGAGCGCCGGTGTTGAGAATGGGAGTTCTCCGCGAGCATGGACGTCGCGGCTCGAGGTGTTCGAAAATCCCACGACGATGCGACACACTGCGCCATTCAAGCCAGTTCATTCGGTCCTATCCGAGGGAGGCCGAATATCGGCGATGCTACCATCTACGATGCGCATCGCGTACTTTATAGACATCCCGCGGGAGACGTGAGTTGAGTCCCCACCGTCCGAGGCCCACGCTGGCAGGCATCACGAAAGCATCAACGCGTAGCATAAAGGTCATCTTCGACGACTATCACATCTTCAGGTATAAAAAGCCAGCACCGAACCTTGGAGTGGTACCTCGGCAATACAGAATCGCGTAATCTCCAACTCCGTTGCCCTCGTTGGCACCAAAAGCAAACAGCCTAGCCCTCTTCACCTCCAGTATCAGTTCAATCCCGAACTCAATTCACAGCATCATCATCACTGGTTCAAAGAATAACGGCAAGAAAGCATTTGAATAACACTATGGAAGAAACCCGAAACGACGGCACGGGTGACGTGACGTGACGTGACCTCCTCCCAAGTGTGGGGACACCGACCGTGTCCGCAATGCAAAAAATAAAAGTAAAAATAAAATTCCAATCACTTTTTTTCTCGTCCCTCTTTTCCAACGCGACAGTAAGAAAAGTTGGATGCCCTCGCTTTCCCATGCTTGTGATAAGGAAATAGACGCTGTCCACCCCTGCCCTCCGTCGTCGCTATACACACACAAATACACTAGTGACGAAAGGCTGATTAAATCGATGGTTTTGTGGTGATTGATGCAGGTACCATGTTTTTGCAGAAAAGCCCGCCCGACCCACACGCCCCATCCGGATGCGATGAAAAGTCGTCAGGCGAATGGGTATATAAAAAATGCTGATTCTCGAAGAGGAGGAGGAAAGGGGCGGAAAATGTAGGAAATGATGCTCTTAAAAGCAAATGCTGTTGATGTATGCGCGGCATTTGTTGCCGTTGCCTTTCTCGGGTGTTCGTCGTCGTCGTCTTTGCGACGGTGTCATGGATTTCGTTGTATTCGTTTACTGCTGCTGGCCGTGGTGCGGCGGCATGGGCAGGATGCCGGCGTGGTGCTGGAATTGCATTTGCTTTTGCTGCGCGACTTGGGCCTGGGCAGCCTGCGCGGCTTCCGCGGCGGCGGCGGCGGCCTTTTTGGCTGCCAAGGTGGCCTTTCTCTTGTTGACGGCCCCCTGCATGCTTCCGTTGAGCCAGCGTTCTGGAATACCTGTTAGCTATTGAATTGCATTGATATCGTGGTATGTACTCACTCTTCATGGATGCCGACATCTTCTCCGACTTGGTCATGGTGGAGTAGTCCTTCTCTTCGCCGCCGGCCTGGCTTGGCGGGGCGGACGACTTGGCCGAGGCGGGGGCAGATACCGGCGCAGGTCGGGGAGTCGACACGTTGTACTCGCTCACGTCTGTAGAAGTCTGGCGGGGTGTGGATGCGCCCTTGACAGTCCACTTGTCTTTGCCAATGTGCTTAAAAGACATGATAAGCTGCGGAGTGTCGGGCGTGGTCGGGGTCTGGAAGTCGTGCATGTGCTCGAGAATAGTCTCCGACGCGGTCTTCTTGGGCGCCAGCTCGGGCGCGCTCTGCTTCCTGTTAAGGCGAATTCTAGGGCGCTTCTGCGGTTGAACTACCTCCTCGGCTTCCTCGTCGACATCGGCCTCCTCTTTCCAGTTGCGCGGTCGCTTGTTCTGGCGCAGACCGTAGGTGGATCCGTCGTCTGAAATGGTAGCATTGGAGGACGACGATGTCGGGCGGGACTCGTCCGTAGTCTCTGGAATAGGCACATGGCCGTTGGACTTTCTCTTGCGGCCTCGCTTGGGCGTAACTTCCTCGACCACCGGCTCGGGCTCCTCGACGACGGGCTTTGGCTTGGGTTGACGGCCACGCTTGCGCTTGGGAGGTTCTTGCGTCTCGGGCTCGGGAGGCGGCGGCGCGATGGCTTCTTGCTCCGGTACAGGCGTGCTGGGTTCGGACTCGACAACGACTGCCCTCTTGCCTCTAGGGCCTCTCTTGCGACCGGGCTTCGCTGGTGAAATTGTCTGGGGTTCAGGCTCGGGCTCGGGCTCCTCTTGGAATGAGCTGGAGTACTTGTCGGCGGCGGCAGCCCTGCCTCTTCTCTTCGGGCCGGGCTTGTTCCCTCCAGGAGTTGCTGAGCGGTCATCCTGTAACACGCCGTCGAACAACTTTGGTGGGTTGCGGGTTCGCTTGCCGGAGACAATAACACCGTCGCCTTCGGCAGCCTTTGCACTAGCTTGAGGCTGGCTTCTGAGTTGCCTGCCCTCCCCGCCGCCGTCTCTTTGAGCGTCGGGATCTTGGTTGCCAACCTTGTTGGGATGAGGGTCGTACTCAAATCCGAATGCGGAGGCCATGACGCGGTCTTGCCAGCGCTGCTCGAGGACACCGGCGTCCTTCTCTTTAATGCCCGCTCTGTAGCCTTGCACATCAAAGTCCTTTTCGATATATGACTCCACCTTGGAAAAGGCGTCCAGGTCGGCAGTCTTCTTTTCGAAGGCGGCATCTTGAATCGCACGACGTTGCGCGTTTTCTTGGTCGTCGACAACCTTGGTGCATTCCTTGTACTCCTCTTGCCAAGTGTAGAGGCTGTAATTGACTTGGTCCAAGAGGTCCCACAATTCCTCATAAGACAGCTTCTTCGTGTCCTTGAGGAACTCGATGTACTCGGCAGGGTCGCGCACTTTCTTGAATGGGTATTGCTTCCTGAGTCGCTGCCTGGGTCCAGCAAGAGCTGGCGTGTTGGAGCCGGTGGCGGCCGTCGAGGGCAAAGCTGGCGATCCCTGACGGGGAGTAAGCGCAGGTGTGGGGGCCTCCGAGTTGTACCTGGATTCCTGGGATAGTTGAGGACCTTGGCCGTCGGGCTGATGCTCGTCTTCATGGTCAGCATCGCGATTGGTCTCTTCGGCATCGACATCGGCATCTGCAGTAGCATCATAGTCTGCGTCGCCATCAGCGTGCTGGGCATCGACTTGCTCTGCGCTCTCATCCGCGTCGGCGTCACCATTGGCATCTGGTCCATCAGCGTTGGACGTTGGCGCAGAGGCTTCGACGGTCACCGGATAAATTGAGTGAGTCACGTATTCGCCTTCAATGTATGGTGTTAGGTAGGACCATGGGTAGCGGGGCTTCTTGAACTCCGGCTCCTTGATCTCAGGCTCTTCGGGGACATCCTCGGGACTTGGGGCGACGTCGGGCTCGTCAGCTGGGGCATCCTCTTGCGGTTCAGTTGCCTCGGCCGCCTCTTCGGTGGCCTCCTGCTCGGGGGCGTCGACCTCCATCTCGTCATGAATTGGCACATCCTCAACTGGCTGGGCAGCGAAAGACTCGGAAACCTTGACTTCAGGCTCGGCTGCAGGTTCTGGGGTTTGAGGCTTCTCCTGCGGCGCACCATCATCAACAGCGTCGACATGACCGTTGACAATTTCGCCATTAACGACAGGCTCATTGGCAGGCTCAGAAATAGGCTCTGGGGACTGTTCAATGACGGCAGAATCGTTGATGGTGACGACGGGGTTGGTGGTCGTTTCGGAATTGTCAGCAACAACGGCAGGTGCGGAGTTTTCCTGGGGGCCGAGAACCAGCTGTGGCCCGGCAGCCGCCTCATCCGCTTCCGGCTCGACCGCCGTGTGAGGAGCGGTGGCTGTTGGCCGGACGGGAGAGCTGGCTTCTCTCTTTGGGTAGAATGAAAAATCTTCGGCAGGCTCGTCGCGGCGTGTAGAAGTCGACTGTGGCTCTTGGGCCGGGCTTGTGTTGTTAAAAATGGAGACATGGTTGACTCGGATAGGTTGAGGGTGAGCAATTATCGGGCCCGAGTCCATCTCCTCAGTGAATGAGACGGCGGAGTGATTCGGCGTCTGTACAGGCTGCGGCTCATCTTGGTTGAGAATGTGCTGCTCGACTGGGGGAGCGATGTGGCGAGGCTCCTGAGTTTTCCGCTGAATGGGTGAGGAACGATCGTGGTTCTCGGGCAACGAGATGCGGCCGGAAGTGTCATTCTCATCCTCATCGTGGTCCGAATGATCATCGGAGCTCACAAGATCGGATGAGTCGCCGACGACCTCGATAGTGTCCTTGACGATGTCCTCGTCTGACTGGTGTGAGTAAAAAGACTGAGGCTCGACGACAGTCTTCCGGGCCGGGGTCCGGCGGCGAGCGGCGGGCAGACTGGCGACGGAAAAATCTCTGGAGGTGGCGCGACGCTTTTGGGAAGCCGGAGTGAAGTACTCATCGTCGGCGACCTCACTGTCAGCTCGTTTCTTGCGAGTGGCAGTTCTCGGTGCCGGATGTCCAATCTCGGGCAGCTCGTCCTCAAAGTCTGCAGCCGAGTAGTCGATCTTTGTCCGTTTCCGCAAAGTGTGAGGTCCCTTACGATAGGCCTCATCCTCTTCATCGCCATTACCGTCATATCCGCTGGTGCGAGATCTCTTTCTAAGAGCCTTGCCTGGGCCAGCAGGGCCGGTGCTTGGTGAGGAGCGAACGCTTGAGAAGGGATTGTTCATCGGAATGGGCTTCGCACCCCGACGATTGGGAGGTGCTGTCTGAGGAGTGCGAGAAGTGACTGCGGGAGGAGAGCGCGTCATTGTGGTGGAAGGAGAATCGCCGGCGGCGCTGGTGTCTGATTGAAAACTTGAATTTGGCAGTGTCTTTCTCCGATTCGGGCGTCCGCCACGAGGTCGCTGCTCCATGTTCTTGTGAAGGGAGAAGCGTTGATGATGGAGTGACGGGGGTGGGTAGAATCAAAATAAGACGGGGAATTAAGTTGCAGGCGGAGAAAGGGTGGGTGTAGGCGAAATGGTCAGAGCAAGCCGACAGGACGCTGGGGAATGGCAAGAAACCATTCACGGAGACGAGCAGAAGTCTCGCAATGTCCCGATGGTGTCGGTGATAAGTCTGAGGGCGATTTGCCGGTGGTGTAAGGGCCGGCAGCGGTGGTGAAAAATATGGTAAACCAGGATTGATGTGCAAGTGGTGATGTGGTTTGACTGACGGGCCCTTGCTGCTTGATTTGGCTGGACCGACTGGCTGGCAGGCTGGGTTGTTGGCACGGGTGAGGAGCGGTACCTTGCTGATAGCGGAGAGTCAGTGGTCGGGCGAGGTACCTCGTTGAGTTGTAGTGGTAGTGGTGGTGGCCAGGCGAGGCAGGAGTGCTAACAGCGACAGGAGTGAGCTGTGCGTAAGGTCTTGTGTGTGCCTGGGCCTTGCTGCTATTGCTGTTGCTGGTCTTAGGCAGGTGGTTTGAGCCAGTAAATGGTAATAAGGGTCGAATAATTTGGGCTCTGAAAGCTCTGCGTTCGCGTCGCTGGGCTAAAAATGAGTGCCTCTCAAGTAAAGATGCTGAGACGCAGAATCCGGCGATTGTGTTTTTGAGAAGGCGACGAGATTGCAGATGGGGGATATCAGAGACGCCAAAGTGAAGAATATGGCTGACCCCCTTCTTGTTGATGCGATGCTTTTGCCGGCTGAGGTGCGCTGCTCTCACGCCAGAGAGTTCTACCAGGCAAAGGTACATAGGCCTTGTACCTTAACACGGCATGGAAGGTACGGCAGCCTTCTAAGGTGAGGCGGCCTGCTCTTTCTCAGTCGGGACTGGGACTCAGTCTCTGTCAGTCAGTCACTCACTTGCAAAAATCCAAATTTGCCAGCAGCCCCGACCCTGGCTGCAACTGGCGCCACCGTCTGCCACTCCCCTTGACAGTGCTCTGCTGGGGAAAGGAGTGCCCGCGGCTGGCTGGGGATGGGGTAAGCTGCCTCATTGGGTGATGCGATCCCGAGCAAGCCACGGCTGGGCCATGCGAAAAACGGTACATGCACGGTACGTATCTTTTCTCCTCCTGACACCTCACTGTCCTCGTGCTCACTGCTGATGACGATGGTGGACATTGGTCTCTTAGAATGAGTAGCTGGTCTAATGATACAGACTTTCATATGTCTCTCTCTCTCTCATTAAGCAGCGACACAACAGGCTGGCTTAGTAATCATACATCAACAGGTCGGAGGTGAGGATGGTCTTCACATTGAATCATCATATCCCGCTGGGCAGAGAGAGTTATCATGCTCAGTGAGCAGGGCATCTTCCAGCACCATCGCATCTCCTCAGGCGGCGTCAGCGCTGTAAGATAATAACTCTTAGCGCCTTTGTCCACTATGACTTGCACCCAGCAGGCAGCGTGTCTGTCGAGGCAGCACCCGCCGGACGCGCTTTTCACCCTGGGCAGGGGCCCTGGGCCAATAAGCTCTCGCCAAACGACTTTATGCCACATACGGACTAGCGCATCCGCATGTCCTGTCCCTGATGATGCACGTCTCCAGCTGCCAGATGGACGTGCCTGGCTGGGCGTCGGTCGGGTCCAGCGTCCACCTCAGTCTCCTCACTCCAACGAACCAGCGAATTGGCCTCGATACCAGTCAATAGCAACGCCATATTCAGCTCATTCAGCTGCTAAGAGTCTCGAAGTTTTTTCTTGTCAAAGATCAATTGCCTTGAGCTGTTGTTTCAAGCTTTTCACCTTTCATACGGCGCCTGACTCAGCTTCCCGAGCATCCATCCATCCCTTGGACGAGCTCCCCGACCTGCCCTTTCCGGGCCAGGGCCAGGGCCTTCCACTGCCTTACACAGCACCGCCAATCGTCTTACCTGCCTGCGGTAGTGTACCAGATAGCTTGTGACGTCTGCCCCGCAACATCACCTCTCCATCAACAACAACACCAACAACCACCACCACCACCACCACCAACATGCCTCCCAAGAAGACCAAGGCTGCCGCTGGCGGCGACGACATCGACGATCTCTTCGAGGGCATCGGCGGTGAGGCTCCTGCCCCCAAGAAGTCCCTCGAGAAGAAGCCCAAGCCCACCACCGCCGCCTCCAAGGCCATGGCCGACCAGGACATCCTCGCCGAGCTCGAAAAGGACCTCGAGCAGCCTTCCCGCCCGCACACGCCCCGTATTAAGGAGACGGCTGCCAAGGGCCCTCCTCGACGCTCTGCCACCCCGACCATTGACGACAAGGCTGCTGCCCCTCGCAAGTCCACCGACAGCGCCCGCTCTCTGCGCGCGAGCTTCACCCCCAGCGCTACGAGCTCCGATCTCCAAGAGACGGAGAAGACGACTGCATCTTCCTCTGCTGCTGCCACCGCCGCTCCCGCTGCCGGTGGTGGCTGGTGGGGAAGCGTCTTCTCTACTGCCTCTGCCGCCATGAAGCAGGCTGAAGCTGCTGTCAAGGAGATTCAGAAGAACGAAGAGGCCAAGAAGTGGGCCGAGCAGGTGCGCGGAAACGTTGGCGGCCTCAGGGCATTGGGTAAGTATTGAAGCATCATTGCATGTGTAGAGGCGTTCTCGATCGGCCTGGTCCATTTTACTGACAACGTATGCACAGGTGACAACCTTCGCCAGCAGGCCATGCCGACGTTTACAAACATCCTCCACACCCTCGCGCCCCCGATCAGCTCCCACGAACGTCTGCTCATCCACATCACCCACGACATGGTCGGATACCCCTCCCTCGACCCTTTGATCTACGGCACCTTCTCGCGCGTCATGTCCCAGGTCGAGGGCGGCGAGCTCATGGTCATCCAGCGCGGCCAGGAGAACACCAGCAGGAGATACTCCAACGACGGCGGCGCCGGCTGGCGAGATGGTCCCTGGTGGAGGCAGGCCGATTCCCCGCGTGACCTCGGTATGATCAAGGGTCTCACTGAGGGCACCAAGCTCTGCCGCGCCGGCGCTGAGGGCTACGCCAACGAGTACTTTGGAGCCCACGGCGGTCTGGAGCAGGCCAGGATTCGTGCCACCGAGCCTCTGAGCGAGGAGAACCCAGTGCGCAGCTCCGACCTGTTCCTTGCCATCCAGGCTGTTGGCACGACCTCAGACTCTGCCCTCTTCGCGCGAACTGCGGCTGTTGAGAAGGAGAAGGAGGCGTCTGCTGTGGCTGATGTGGACGAGGCGGATGAGATGGTCTGCTTTGCCGTCTTCTGCCTGGACCCTGTCCACGAGATTGAGTACTCGGCCATCAGCCAGTCTATCCCCGCAAGGTGGATCCAGTGGTTGGATGCGTCTAACCCATTGACGCCCGCCAGCGGCGAGGACGGCCAGGCGTCTTTGAACCAGTCGATTCCTGACGAAATCCGTGAGATTGTCGAGGGCGGCGGTGTCGACCCCCGCGAGTGGGTTGCCGAGTGGATCGAGGAGCTTCTTAGCCTTGCGGTCGGCGTTGTTGCCCAGAGATACGTCGCCAGGAGAATGGGCGTTGGTGAGGGCGGCATTGGCAAGGGCAAGAGGCGCATGGATGAGCTCGTTGAGGATGGCGGCGGCGAGGCTGCCCGTGCCGGACTGATTTGAGTTGGAGGTTGAGAGCCAGAGTGTATGATTTTATTTGCTTGGGAGTTCGGGTATACCTGTTTTCCTATCCATCAGCCCAACCGGCATTCTGTTTGCTGGTCACAAACTAGAAGCGAAGTTCTACTATTGGGGAACGCTGGCATATATATGCCTCTTCCCAGGACACATTGTCGGGGTTTAGATTTTGAATATCACGGATGTTATCGAGACGACGTATTTCACGATATCTTTAATGGCTTCAAGGGTTTTCCTCCAATTGTCTGGTCTCACCCGGAGATGAACTTGTGCTTTGTGTCATCGTTGAGAAGGCGCGTTCGAACTTGGCCTGTCGAGATTAATTATCTGATCTGCCCTGCATGATCCCTCCTGAAGATCGTGGTGCAAATCATGTGGCTAGAGTTTCATGGATACCCCAGCTCCGACTAACACGGTTTGACGTGGCCAAGTGCTGCCAGCTGGGGCAGCCATCCTGCCGCCCTTCCCTTCCGTTCACAGCGAAGACCCTTCCCGGTCTTACATAATCAGAATCTACCCACCGTAAAATCAATCCCGAAGAAAATTTCCACCCATTTGCTCCTTCTCGTCCATCGCAACCACCAACAACTTTTGGCATCGCGCATCTCGCGCAGCTCAAGTGAGCATCAACGAGCACAGGCATTAATGTTTATTGCCTGCGGCTCACTGCTATACATGAACACGTCTTTCCATCGCGCATGGGAACACAAACACACATACACAAAACAGCAGCGTCATACCAGTCACTCGCGCCTACACCAGGGCACCGCTACGAGTCCTCGCTTTTGCGAGGGTCTTCTACCCGCGCCGCGTTTTGCGGAGCAGATTTGAAGAGGACGGGGATTTTGCGGGCGACGTGGGAATTTTCTCGTCCTTCGGGATGGGATTGTTTTCGCGTCGTCTGGTTGAAACCGCTGCCAGAACAAAGGACCATCATAGTCCATGCCCATCTTGTTTCCTACATGGGCGAGGCTCCAGGCGTACCGACATATTCTGCGTGAAGTGATTGCGTGTATGGTGATGAGTGTCTTCTTTTTGTGATCATGTCCTTGATATCGAATGCGAGGGAAGCGCCGTTCGGCAAGATGATGCCGTCCAATCTTTGACGGACCCAGTTCGACGCCGACGCCGCTGATTCGTCGCGCGTGCCGGCCCCGACTTCCCGCCTGCTGGCGCTGAAATGTCACCACCGAACTTGCCTTGACGTCACTTGGCAGTCAGCCCAAGAACCGCACCTTTCATCAACCAAACACACACACTCACCTTACCCTCGTTTCTTCAGTACGTAGCTCTTTATCAGCTAGCGTGTGTTCCCTGCCAAGGAAAATAGATGGCTTCCATCCTTCTCGACGTCGTCGTACATCGCGCAACCTTTGCATGTGCTCGTGGTGTTTCTGTGTCTTGAAATACAACTTGACCCCAAGCTCGTCTCACTCCCATCTCCCATTCACGATACCACACATCACACTGACAAAACATCCAAAATGCCGCCCTCAAAGTTCTCCCACCTCCCCCTCAGCACCTCGGGCCCCATCCCCTGCGCCGTCACCGGCGCCGCCCTGCTCAACACGCCCTATCTCAACAAGGGCACCGCCTTCCCGCACGACGAGCGCCGCGAGTTCAACCTCACCGGCCTCCTCCCGCAGAGCATCCACACGCTGGACCAGCAGCTCAAGCGCGCCTACGAGCAGTACGCCAGCCGCCACGACGACCTCGCCAAGAACACCTTCCTCACCTCCCTCAAGGAGCAGAACGAGGTGCTGTACTACCGCCTGCTGCAGGAGCACCTGCCCGAGATGTTCAGCATCGTGTACACGCCGACTGAAGGCGACGCGATCCAGAACTTCTCGCGGCTGTTCCGCAGGCCGGACGGGTGCTTTTTGAACGTGAATGATGTGGACAGGGTGTATCATGACCTGGCGCAGTGGGGGAGGCCGGAAGACATAGACTACATCGTCGTCACTGGTAATTCCTGATCCGAGACTCGCAAAGGGAGTGTGTTTGCTAACGATCACCGCAGATGGAGAAGAAATCCTCGGGATCGGCGACCAGGGCGTCGGCGGCGTGCTCATCTCCGTCGCCAAGCTCGTCCTCACGACGCTCTGCGCCGGCATCCACCCCAACCGCACGCTGCCCGTCGTGCTGGACTGCGGCACCGACAACCAGGAGCTGCTCGACGACGAGCTGTACCTCGGCCTGCGGCAGAAGCGCGTGCGCGGGCACAAGTACGACCGCTTCGTGGACGAGTTCGTCAAGGCGGCGCGGAGGCTGTATCCGAGGGCGTATATCCACTTTGAGGATTTCGGGTTGACGAATGGTTTGTTTTTGCTTCTTCTTCCTTTCCCTCTGAGATTTGGCTAACAGTGTGGACAGCCAGACGCATCTTGGACCAGTACCGCCCGCATATCCCCTGCTTCAACGACGACGTGCAGGGGACGGGCTGCGTCACCCTCGCGGCCATCATGGCGGCGCTGCACGTCAGCAAGCAGAAGCTCTCCGACCTGAAGCTGGTCATTTTTGGGGCCGGCTCGGCGGGCGTTGGCATCGCGGACCAGGTGCGGGATGCGATTGCCGCGGAGGGGGGCATCAGCAAGGAAGACGCCGCCAAGCAGATCTGGTACGCCTCCTTTCATGCTTTCGTCATGACGGGATCAATACTGACCAAGTTCCAGGCTGATTGACAAGCCCGGACTCCTGATCACCTCGAGCGAGCTCTCCTCCGCGCAGAAGGGCTTCGCGCGGGACGCAGCCGAATGGGACGACGCCTCCGCCGACCTCCTGTCCGTCATCAAGAAGGTGAAACCAAACGTCCTAATCGGCACGTCCACCAAGCCCAAAGCCTTCACCGAAGAAATCGTCCGCGCCATGGCATCCGGCGTCGAGCGCCCCGTCATCCTCCCCCTCTCCAACCCCACCCGCCTCCACGAGGCCGTGCCGCAGGACATCCTCAACTGGACCGACGGCAAAGCCCTCGTCGCCACAGGATCCCCCTTCAAGCCCGTCAAAGGCCCTTGGGGTCCCGACGGCAAGGAAATCGAGATCGAGGTCGCGGAGTGCAACAACAGCGTCGTGTTCCCCGGCATCGGGCTCGGCGCGGTGCTGTCCCGCGCGCGGCTGGTCACGGACAAGATGCTCGTGGCGGCGGTGGAGGGCGTGGCGGCGCTGAGTCCCGCGCTGGAGGACCAGACGGCGCCGCTGCTGCCCGGGGTGGATGTGGTGCGGGATGTGAGTGTGCGGGTGGCGCGGAACGTGATCAAGGCGGCGGTGGCGGAGGGGGTGGCTACGGAGGAGGGGATTCCCGAGGAGGACGGGGAGCTGGACGAGTGGGTGAGGGAGCAGATGTGGACGGCGGAGTATAGGCCGTTGAAGCTTGTGGGCATGGAGGGGGCGAGCAGAGAGGCGAAGGGGGAGATGGGTGTTGCGGGGAGTTTTAGCAAGCCTGGGAGTTGGTAGATGGGTAGACGGTTGGAAAGGGGGGTTTGGTTCTTTGGATATCTAATCTCCTATTTCATGAGACGTTTAGATTTTGTAATCTGATGGTTGGCTAGACTGGATGCTGAGTCCACAAGTGTGCTCTGTGCGGGATTCGAGGGCAAAAGCTGTAAGTGACCAACACGCAGGCATAGTAAGGTCAACAGTCTTCATTCACTTGCTCAAACAGACATATATAACGATAGAAGAGCATAAGCCAAGATAGTGATAGGTTATCAAGGCTATACAAATGTTGCTGATTTAAGGGTGGAACTTTTTTAATTCTATAAGAAATTATTAGATAATAAGAACGGTATCTATAATAATAAATTAAATATTTTCATATTTTGTAACTTATGATTACTTAAGTTCAGACAAAAAAATAGTTAAGCAGCATTTTAAGTCTTTTAAATAAACTCTACTTTTTTGATATTATAGATATGAATATATAAGCATATTATTGGGAGGATGCTCTAAGCTGTTATACGTGCAATTTTCTGTGGAAGCGTATCACTCATTTCAGAAAACATAAAAGGACATTTACATATACACACAAACTACAAAACGTAAACGAATATCCTGATCAGGTCAAAGAAAGGACTGTGAGCGTGAGGTCAGTATATGCTACTACAGGCTCCTTCTACGTCATAGTTTCACCTTCCTTTCACTCATTTGCCATCTTAGGCAACGATAATCATTCTGGTTTTCTTCTTTGACGTAGAATCCATACAAATACGCATTAAGTTCTCTCACTTCTGAAATACATCTTTCGTCGTATAATTACCGCTCAGCTGAAATAACCACGCAATTTCTACCACACCAAAAACCCAATCAGCAAAAAAAAAAAAACGAAAAAAGTCCAAAATGTCTCAAATCATGCCCCCAATCCCGCGCATCTTCTTCACCTACATCGAGCCCCTCCTCTGCCTCTTCGGCGCCCTCCAGCCCCTTCTCAGCCCTTCATCCATCACCGCGCCGCTGACCTCCAGCCCGCGCGAGCCCACGCCCACAGAGACCATCTGGGCGCTGCAGAACGCCGTGCTGCTGTTCGGGTTTGCCCTGCTCACCTGGGTAATTATGCTGTATAGCAACGACAGGAAGGTTGTCAGGGGGTACGTGCTGGTGAGCGCGCTGATGGACTTTCCGCACTGGGGGGCGCTGGCGGTGGCGTTGGACAGGGAGGGGGTGTTGTGGGAGGTCGGGAAGTGGAGGGGGGAGATGAGGATGTTGGCTTTTGTGCCGTTGGGTACGTTTTTGGTCAAGGTTGGGTATTTGGGGCGGTTGTTTGGGAGGGATCGTGTGGTGAGGAGGTAGGGTTGAGATGTTGAAGGGGTGGGATAGTGAAATTCGAAAATTTCAAATTTAGAAGCGGGAAGTTTGACGTAACAAGGGTTTTGATATCAATCAGATGAAAAGTACTATGATAACATTGGATGGTTACTTAAAAGCGTAGAGGTCAGCTGCTGGGTCTCCTTTTTATATCACGATAACACCAAAGTGATAAACACTCACACGACACCACCAAACAGACACATTTAACTGATTTGATTCTTTCTATCCTTCTACAGCCTACTGCTGCGAGACATCCACCTTACTCCACCAAAACTCGGACTCCTTCCTCGCCCAGGTATCATCATGCAACCTCGCCGGCACGCCCGCCGCACCCCCAATCAGCTCCTTGTTCTCCTCCCCAAACACCATCGCCTTCGGCGTCCCCTCCGCACTATACCGCTCCCACGCAGGCCTCTCCGGCGCGGACCCCCTCACCGCGTTCGGATCCCCGGTCGCGATGAAGCTCGTGATGTACGCGTTGTACGTCAGGCACAGCTCCTTCTGCGCCGCCGAGATGCCCGTCCTGTTCGGCTCGCACGTCTCGTAGTACATGTTCTCGCCGTGCCGCGCGCGGTCCAGTAGCGAGCTCTCGAGCCCCCACTGGTAGAGGTACACCGGCTCGCTGGTCGCCTTGCTCGCGAGCTCTGCTGTTTGGCGTACGGGCGCGACGTAGGCGTACTGCCCGTATGCGATTTCCAGCCGGCGGTACTGCGCGCCGGTGCCTTCAAGCTGCTCTTTATACGGCGAGTCCGCGACGGTGAGGGGGTCCGGGTAGAGCGCGTCGATGGTGGCGACGTCGTCGGCGGAGAGGAGGGGCAGCAGGTCGGCGAAGAAGGAGGTGAACTCATCGGAGCGGGCGACCTTTTTGCTGATGTAGATGGAGCCCTCGTTGCGGTTGAAGCCGGTCATGATGGGGACCTTGCGCCACTTGTTCAGGCGCCAGGACTCCATGGGCGCGCGGGGGATGATGTCGCCGTCGACGACGGGCTGGAAGGCCCAGCGGAGGGAGGGGTTGTACTTGTCGAAGACGGCGATCTGGGCGGCCTGGACGGTCTCGGTGGGGGCGGCGCGGAGGAAGGCGAAGGTGTCGGCGGAGGAGAGGCCGGGCGGGCAGGCGCAGGCGGCGAGGAAGTCGGCGAACTGGGCCTCGTGGATGGGGGCGCTGTAGGGGCGGACGGCGCGGGAGGTGGAGGCGCCGGATTGGAGGATGGCTTTGTGGAAGAGGGGGGCGGACTGGCCTTCGTCGTGCATGAGGATGTGGCCGATCTGGGGGGGGAGGGGTGTTAGTTTCTGGGCGGGAGTTGGGTTTTGACAAGGGGGAGGAGGTGCTTACGGAGTGTGCTCCGGCGGAGATGCCGAAGAGGGTGACGTTGTTGGGGTCACCTCCAAAGGCGGCGATGTTGTCGCGCACCCATTCGAGGAGGAGGAGCTGGTCCTTGAGGCCGAGGTTGAGGGCGCCCTGCTCGTAGCTCATCGTCGAGGGGAGGAAGCCGAGGGCGCCGATGCGGTAGTTGAAGGACACGGCGACCAGGTCCTGGCCGGAGTTGGCGAGGAACGAGGGCGTGTTATGCATCATGGCGGTGCCGCGGTTGAAGGCGCCGCCGTGGATGTACACGCCGACGGGGAGCAGGTCCTTCTTGCCCGCGCCCTGCGGCCGGAAGACGTTGGCCGTGAGGCAGTCCTCGCTGTACTCGAACTTGGGGCCGCCGGGGAAGAGCTGCTTGCCCGGGGCGACGGCGCCGAACTTGGAGGCGTCGATCGTCGCCGTGGACGGTTCCACCTTCACCGGGGGCCGGAACCGGCGGTCGCCGGTCGGCGGCTGCGCGTACGGGATGCCGCGGAAGGCTTCGACCGGCCGCGGGATGGCCTCCGTCACGACGGTGCCGACCACCGTGCCCTGCGCGATGGTCACCGAGGGACGGTCCTCAACCTTGGAGCCCATCTTGGCGATGTGTGTGTGTGTGTATGTCTTGGATGGATGTCTTGGTTGGCAAGCAAGGGTGAGAGGTGAGTGGTGAACCGGGGGGCTTGGTAAAGCTTGGGGTGGGTGTGGTTGATGATTAGTTCAGGTATCGGCGGATGGATGTACCGGATCGCCGTTGCAGCAACTATCGCACGGCAGACAGGCCCTCCCGATTGAGTTGACTAGCATTGTTAAATGAGTAGGATAAGCCGCGACGTTTGGTAGAGAGAAGCCATGTTTTCCCGCGGGGATCGGGCGGCCGAGCGATATCGGCTCAAGACGTGCGCTTTCGGGCCCAGATCTGTCGTCCGAAGCACTCTTTGATCTTCGGGCTTATCATGTTTATCAGCGCCGGTCGGCAACACCCCGACCTCCTCTCGACTCATGCGGCCCCCGGCCGTGTTCCCCGCGATAGCCAGACCAGCCATTGGCAGACCCAGGACTGCGGATAAAGTAGCCCGTTATGGGGTTTCGTGGGCATGGGTCCGGTTCCTGATAAGATGCTTGTTTGGTTTACTCAACTGGCAGAGTAGGACTGACAGTTCCCCGGGCTATCTGCACTATCTGGGAGAGGGCTCGTCTATCAACTGCACCCCGGAGACCAGGCCTCGTGAGCCTGCGGGGGGTCGAGATAATGGCCAATTGGCAACGGGGCATTAAAACATCATGTCCTCTCCCCTCCCCGTGAAGTCACGAAGGTTGAGCCGTCAACTTCAACGCCTCTTGTTGTTCCTGTTGCTAGACACATCGGTCCTTTGAGACAGACAACAACAGCAAAGATGGCGGACAACACGCACGTCGTCGACAAGGACATCAAGGCCGCCGAGGACGGCCTCGAGCCGACCAAGTCGCTGACCGCCGGCGAGGTCCAGCACCTCGACGCCTCCGCCGAGTTCCTCTACCAGAACAACATCACCGAGGAGTACCTCGCCGAGCTCGTCAACGACAAGGAGAAGAACCGCAAGCTCGTCCGCAAGATCGACCTCATCGTCCTGCCCCTGCTCGCCGGCACCTACGTGCTGCAGTACATCGACAAGCAGGCGCTCTCGTACGCCGCCGTCTTCGACCTCTTCACGAGCACCAGCGTCACGCAGACGCAGTACTCGTGGTTCGCGAGCATCTTCTACCTGGCGTACTTGGTTGCTGAGTACCCATGGGTCTACCTCGCGCAGAAGACGCAGATGGGCAAGGTCGTGGCCGGGTGCGTGCTCTCGTGGGGCTCCGTGTTGATGATCACGGCGGCGTGCTCCAACTTCCCCGGCCTGGCGGCGTGCAGATTCTTCCTGGGTGTCTTTGAGGCCCCGATCACCACCTGCTTCATGATGATGGTTTCCATGTGGTAAGTTACCCCAGTCTCACCCGAACAAAGGGGACAGCAAGTTAACAGACTCCAGGTACGTCCGATCGGAACAGCCCTTCCGCGCGGGCATCTTCTACTGCTGCAACGGCGTCGGCTCCATGCTAGGCGGCATCCTCAGCTACGGCATTGGGCAAATCGACTCCTTCCCCGTGTGGAAGGCCGTCTTCCTCATCTGCGGCGGCATCACCGTCCTCTGGGGCATCCTGCTGCTCTTCTGCCTGCCCGACAGCATCCTCACCGCCAAGCGCTTCTCGCTCGAGGAGCGTGCCCTGCTCGTCGGCCGCGCGCGCCTCGCCCGCACCGGCGTGCTCAACAAGACGGTCCAGTGGTACCAGATCAAGGAGGCCGTGCTCGACCCGCAGGTCTGGCTGCTGACGCTCTTCGTGCTGCTCAACGAGGTCATCAACGGCGGCGTCGCCAACTTTGGCAAGCTCATCATCAAGGGGCTCGTCTCGGACCCGCTGCTCACGACCGCGCTCGGCATCCCGCAGGGCGCGTTCCAGGTCTTCTGGATCCTGTCCGGCGCGTACACGGCCACGAAGCTGAAGAACCAGCGCACCACGGTGATGGCGCTGTGGCTGATCCCGACCATCCTGGGTTGCGTCATGATCTGGAAGCTGGACAGGGCGCACTACAAGGTCGGCGTGCTGTTCGGGTACTACCTTATTGGCTCGTTCGTTGCGTCGCTGGTGCTCGCGCTGCAGATGCCGGCGACGAATTTGGGTGGCTACACGAAGCGTATTACGGCCTCGGCCATCGTCTTCACGGCGTACTGCGTCGGAAACGTTATTGGACCCCATGCTTTCCTGGCCAAGGAGGCGCCGTTGTACCCGACGGGGTGCAAGGTCATTCTCGCGTGCTCGGTTGCGCAGATGTGCATCGCCATCTCGTTGCGGGTGATGTTGATGCGTAGGAACAAGCAGAGAGACGAGGCGGCTGCTGCGGCTGCGGTGACACCTGACGCTCAGCATGAGGATGAGGGTGTTGATTTGACTGATATGGAGAACCCCAACTTCCGTTATGTGTTGTAGATGGCGGCGGTGATGGTAGAGATCGGGCAGATGAGCTGTTTAGAGTTATGATCATGTTGTTTGAAGTTAGCGTCACAGCGATCAATGATTACACGCATCACATGCGCTTCACTTTTGCGATGACTTTGCGTGTCTGTAGTTAACCCTGGCTCAGTGGTTGAGGTGAGGAGCACCCCAGCTGCCTCCCACAGGAAGCCGTGGATTGGGTTCTGGAAAACATCAACATTCGAATGGTAGCAAGCGAGTCAACTCTCGGCCATGTAGCTCTGTATCATTTCAAAAACACAAAAAGATGGCGAACTTATAGTGAGAAACAGGCATCGTATTGAAGCAATTAGTGCCTAGACATGTGAGACCCGTATCTGTACTATGGCGAACACCTTAACCGCCACGGCTTTTTCAAGGCCTCATACTTTGATCTGCGGCATGGAGGCTATCGAGGTAGCCCCAGAATCCTCGGCCATGGGAGACCATCTAGGGTGGCACGAGAATTCTTCGCTAGCCGGGAACGAGGAATTGGGTACGGGGGAGGAATTTCGCAGTCGGGGGGGGGGGGGGGGGCGGGGGGGGACGGGGCCGAGTGACCGGGGCGGGGATGGG